>BQNB010142826.1:0-17078 GCA_026074375.1 Tanacetum coccineum | reverse complement strand
GCATAACGATTGTTGAGTAGAAACGTACCCGTAACCACATTAGGTCCTTGCTGTTTCTCAGCATCTCTAATCACATAAGCCCGACCTCGAGCTTCCTCACCTTGTGGATCCCTTTTCTTCGGACAATAGTTCCTTGTGTGTCCCTTTTCTCCACAATCATAACACGTCACGGTTGGTCACGCGTTAGCACCCGTAGCTATAGCTTTGCCCTTACAATCTCGTGCCATGTGGCCTGCCCTTCCACAGTTGTTACATACTACCTTGCAATAACCAAAGTGATGCTTTCCACAACGATTACAGAGCCGTTTGTTCCTAGCATATCCACCTTGCTCAGCAGGGGCGGTGGTCATTGCTCGCGCATTTCCCTGCCTTTGATTGTTCTGCTGGTTATGGCGGGTGTTGTCCCTATTGTTGTTTCTGTTGTTACCGTTGTTACCACCTTGTAAACTTCCCCATTTTCTTTTATTGCCCTCGGCAATCCTTTCTATTCGAGCTTGAGCCTTTTGTTCCATCAAGGCATGTGCCATGCGCACAGCTTCATTCAGGCTAGTGGGTTTGGATCCAATAACTGTACCCTTTATGTTGTCAGTTAATCCCCGGATATAAGCTTCGATTTTTTGCGTTTACTCGGGACCATTTCCGGACATAGTTGAACCAACACCCCCAAATTTTACGCAGCGGAATATACAACATTGGGTGTTACTTCATAGTACAATTGCACGAGGATATAGAAAACGACTCGAAAAGAGGCGTTTAAAAACATTGTTCCATTTAAAGAAGTTTCAGAGTAATTAAACATACGTCCCACAGTTTGTGCTCCATTCGCTGAATTTCCTCAATGGGGCAAAACTCCTCTGTAATTAACCTTCTCATTTTAGTCCAACCGATCTGATTAGCAGCCTCTAATCCCATCGTTGCAACCTGGGAATTCCACCACGTCAAGGCATGCCCTTGAAGTGTGGCAGCAGCAAATTTGACCTTTCTCGCTTCGGCACATTCACTTATCCCAAAAACCATTTCCGTTTTCTTGAGCCACCTACTTAGCTCAACAGCTCCCTCGTGTCCATGGAAGACCATAGGGTTGCATTTCATGAATCCCAAAAAGGTACATTCTCGAGCAGTTGGCGCCCCTCCTTGGCCCCCAGCTTCGTTGGCATTGTTTCCTTGTCCCCTTGCATTTACCTGCCTTTCTCGCTCTGCCTCCACAGCCGCATTGACCCTCTCAGTGATGAGTCGCTTAATCGTAGCTTGGTTCATTGCTTTTGGTGCCATGATTCTATCACAACACAAAGAAAGCCTTAATGAGTATTTATATAATGACATAATCGCATCATATACAAGTGAACCAATAATAACAACAATCACAACAACATCAAGTAGTAAATCAAAAGATAGCCATTTTCATCATTCATTACCAAAAAGAGTTAATACATAGTTGCATTGTTTCACAAAATGATATAAATCGTTACAACCAATGGCATCAATTTTACTAACTGAAGATTCAGTTTAGTGATTACAGAATAAAAGATACTACTAATAAAATTAAACTACTAAGAGTCACGAGGTGGAGATCCTTGTGGCTCAGATGGTGAAGTCTCCTTCTGGGTAGGTGAATCATCATTATCAGTAGCAGGAGCAGTGGCAGCATCACGTGCAGCAACATACGGATCCCTCGGATCAATATGAGTGGCTGGAGCCAATAGAGCCTCAGGTAGAGCATATGGTGGCTCTTGATACTGCAGACGCGGTGGTAATAGATTCTCAACCGTAATAGACCAACGCCTCAAGTGATGGTAATGCCATGTTGCCCGATCGAGCTCTCTCCAAGCATCTCTAGTGCGGTTCTCACTGCAGTCTAGCATCATCTTCAGTCGCTTATTATCGGCACGCACATCATCCTCCTCAATATGCCGAACCCTGCGATGTAGTGCATCCAGGTCACTCCTAATGTGACTTGGAGTGAGATCCTCGGGGTTATGACCAGCAGCGGCAGCAGATGATGATGATCCCGTCCAAACCTGAGTATCAGTGAAGAGTCTCTTAAGTGGTATTAGTCTGCTAGTACCGATGGTAACAGTCTCAGGTACGGGATTAGCAGGAACAGGAGGTGGTATGGGTGCAACTTCAGCCTCGGCCTCAGCCTCAGCCTCAGCCTCAGCCTCAGCCTCAGCCTCAGCCTCATCCTCAGCCTCAGCCTCAGAGTCAGATGCAGGTGGCGGAGGGTAAAGTGGGTCCGCCCCCTGATAAGGAAGTATCCATTCTAGGCCGTCCCATTGTTCATCAGCATCCATCTCTTCTTCTTCTTCTTCCATTTCCGGATCTTCTTCCGGATCTTCCTCCTCTTCCTCCATTTCTGGGTCTTCCTCTTCAACCCAACCGTTCATGTTGTCTGGTGCTGCCTCCGCAGCTAGCGCGAACTCGTTATTGTTTGGGGGTAGGTTGGCCATGATGATCTGCAATTTGCGTAAAATAAATAAGGATTTACATATATGATAATAATTTTGTGAGATGTGAATGCATGTGATGCTTCAGGGAATATGCTGATGAAACAGAGAAATAATATGAATTATGCTCAATAATATTTGTTACATAATGAAATTTTCATTTTGAAATCTAAAATAATCAATTTGATGCTTCACGGATAAGCATCAATCGAATATATATACGTATCACTTTACATATAATAATATTTTATTATATGGAATATTCATTTAGTAATGCACAAAAAGGTGCATAATACATCAATAGAAAAAATTATGATCATGATAACTACAAGGGCTTCGTATGGATTCTTAGGCGCATAAAACGGGTTATAGTTAGGTAAATAAATTTTTTTGGAAACTAGTTCTCTATAACACTTTAGATCTTGATTCCAATCTTTAACACCCTAATTTCAACGCAGCGGAATATACGACATTGGGTGTTTAATCTGTTCAATGCACTCGGATTATAGAAAACGACTCGAAAAGAGGCGTTTAAAAACATTGTTCCATTTAAAGAAATTTCAAAGTAATTGAACATACGTCCCACAGAAACGTTACCAAATTCATAACATAAGTTTTCCAAAACATGGATAATTAGTTTTTTAAAATGGAATAAAATACAAGTTCTTAAAACTTGTAGCGCAGGACTCCTATACACAGCATCCATCACCTTGATTTACCTGAGATAACATGCTTAAATAAGTCACAAAAATGTTGAGTGATCATAGAGTTTGTAAGAGATAAAAGAGAACACAAGTTTTTGTTCTGTGTGACTTGTTGTACGGACAAGCCATTATCAAGTTTCTATTGCAATAAGCTCATGACACGTAAGCCTTGACGTTAACTCATATCTTGTATGTAAAAATCATGTTGCCCCATAACTAGGTATTATTGCCTTATACCTAACTTCTAAATACAAATTGTCCGTTGACTGGGTGCTCGAAAGGATTCGATTCATACCCCCGGACAGGGCTGTCAAACCCAATAGATCTATTTACTTGTACTAGCGCTTACCCATTATAGGCAATTAACAGTTCATGATGTGGGGTCTTTTGGCAATAGCTACTTATGCAATTAATCTCATATTCGGGTCTAGCATACCATAAAGTTTCTTGTGCTCAGTTTATAAAACAAGCATGTATCTCCCTCGCGGGGTTTTATAAATACAGTTTAAAAGTTGAAAGGCGAGGCTATGAACTCACCGTAAGAACAATTAGATCAGAAGTATTATGAGTCTTGAATGAGCGGGAAGTACTCCTAGGCACCTCCTAAAATACGTGACGCGATTTAGTACGTAGAAAGTAACAATACGTAAAAATTAAGCATGTGATCATGAGATGTGTTTCCGAGATAAGTATGGCATTCCACTAGGACTTCCCCAAGTCCTTTTTAATCCCAAATTGACTTGTGACCTGGTCTTATAGGCAAATGAACATCTACCAAGTTTCGGCCTCTAACTTTTATTTTATCACGGTGTACTATACGTTTTTAAATTTTTAGACTAGACGTAAAAACTCAGTTTCTGATTTTAACTTGACTTCACGGACTCATATCTCCTAGCTCACAAATGTTCTATATGTGAGGCTTTCACCCCTGGAAATCTATTTGTGTCTAGTTTCCAGAAATGTAAGTCTCATAATTTACAAAGTTTCGTAACTATGTGAAAAGACCATTTTACCCCTGGTTGTCCAAAACAGAAAGTTAGTAAAAAATTTACCCTTTACTAAAATGGCCATAAATCCCAAACCATGATAGCAATGAAGGTGAGGTCAAAGGCTATGGTTTCCTTATGATGTCTACTACTGACCCAACCTTTAAGATCTATTATTTTATGGCAAACATTTGGAGCTTAACCGCAAAAGTTGGAGTTTAACCTCGTATTCTAAACTATATTCAATGAGTGTCGTGGAGAGATTTATTAACATTATTTACCTGTATTGCCATACTGCACTCCATCCTAAGGAGTTGGTTGTGCATCCAACATCTTATGATGCTAATGACTAGCGATATCTTCCAGCCATTACTGTATAATTCATAGTTCATCTCAAGCCAAATATATTTAGAAAATCACACTGTTTTGCTACTAATTCGAAAACAGGCCAATATTACAACTCAAAACCTTTATAACATCTTTTACTTTAAAAATAAAAAAAAAAAATCCTAAGACCTAACGCCATGCATAACTAATTCTAAAACACTCCTCAAGAACACAACACATAGTATAATTTTTAGACTTAAACTATCATTTACATGGATTATAATAAAGAAAACAATAAATAAAAAGGATAAGCTAATAAAGAAAAGATTAGGCTTACAAAAAGAGATATTAGGCATAGTGAATTAACAAAAACACCCTTTCTGTGTGGGGTTGATTCGAACCAAATAACCAAGGTTAACAAGCTCTAAACTTTCCTAAATATCCACCAAGAATCTCCATCCAGAGAAACCCCATCAAAAAGCTTCAATGAAAACGCCAAGAAAACAAGCCATAAACCCATCTAAATCTCATGAAGATTGCACCAAACCTTCGCAAGAGGGCTTATGGGATGGTGTAATAGTGGATAAAATGATATGAAAATTTTGTAAGAGGCGTGGTGGTGTTGCAAGGGTGGTGTACGGCTAGCAAGTCGATATAAGGAGAAGAAGGAAGGAAAGATTTTGAAAGGGTGACGAAGTGAAGGTTTTTGCATGAATGAGCGGAAATGAGATGTGATAATAGAGTTGTTAAATAGAAAAATAAACAAGCGAGTTGTTCTGTGTGGGTAGTGGAAACGGCTCATAGGGGCCTAGTTTTGTCCTCTCTCAGATTATATAATTTTTTTTAATTTATAATTATGAAGTATTGTTAGTTAAAGTATATGGTGTAAGTTTTTATTAAGAAAAGGTAAAATTTTTGGTAAAAACGCGAGTTTTAAGCTAGAATATCCATAAAACGCGAAACACATACGGAAAAGTAAATGAGGAAAATTATAATCAACTCGTGAATAGTTATGATGATTAATAAATCACTTACGATGCGACAGTCACTCGATTAATAATAGATTTACTAACCTTTAACTATCTAGCGTGCGAGCTACAGCGAAAGATCTATAACAAGATATCTTAGATCCTTTCCCTACTAGACATGCAGGTACAACGACTAATACATACAGAGTATCACGCATATCTAAGAGTCTAAGTAAACGCTGGAAATAAATAGAGACACAGGACTAAACACATAAACACATCACAACAAAGGAAGACACATAAACAATGTCATAATACATAGCTCATATTTAGTGATAGATCCAAACTTTACCTAGTTAAGGTTCTATTATAAATAAAACTGTATTCATGTGACATGCATAAAGCAGTTAAACATACAGCTCATCTATGGAGCCACGAAGAGTCAGACAGATTCCCCGGACACGAGTCGATGAGCTGACTTTAGGTTAGACTCAGTCGTCAACTTATCTGTCCAAGCCAAAAAAAAAATACCCTGACCCCAACCGACTCAAGATGGGAAAAAGTAATTTTTAACTATATCAGAATCTTAAGTCCAAAGAAGCAACCTTTCAAGTGTCTAATGATGTGTTGAAACTCACTCCATTCTACAAGGCATTCAATTCAACGGATTTCCAGAATATACATGCCAAGAGTTTTTGGCCACTCTACCTTCATCATCCTCGATTTCTTTCAAGATGAACAATAAAAACATAGTTGTGAATCTTGAGTACTTCAGAGAAATGCTTTAAATATGCCCTAAACTCCCTAATCAGCAATTCGAGGAACTACCCTTTGAAGAGGCAATTCTCACATTTCTAAGAGATCTTGGTCACAGTGGTGAGATTAAAATGATCACCGATGTCAATGTCAACAGTTGCTCAACCTTGAGATCATTTGCTGCGGTTATTCAAACAATGTCTGATGGAAAAAGTAGCCGGATATGACAGTCTCACACATCCAATCTCAAATCCTCTAGGAGGGGCATGTACCAATATAGTAAGACGTAGACTATAACTACCTCTTGTGGAGATTCGTTTATCAAGTAGAGAACAAGAATGTCAAGAAGAGTAATGAGACGTACTAACCTCGCTTCACCAAGGTCATCGTCAACTTCTTCATGACTAAGGATCAATCAATTCCAAGACGGAACAATGTAAATTGGCACTGATGCCACGATGACTTACATGTTTTACCACATAAAGGATTGTCTCTAGTGGCATGAGAATACACAGCTTATGGTCCATTCTTGGCCTAATTGATTGACGAATGAAGACATCAGAAACTCCAAATCCTACAAAGAGTATTATCCATTGCTTCAGGAGCTGTACCTTCAAAAATAAAAGCAAGTGTCAAGAAGATGCAAGTTGAATCTGACACGTCAAAGACTCCTCCAACTGCAAAAGGCAAAAGACTTAAGACTTCTGCAAAGGCGGATAAACCAACTATGAAGAAGCAACCCGCAAAGACGTCTAAAGCTAAAGGTCTAACAGTATTATCTGAAGTTGCTTTAACTGAAGCTAAACAACTAAAGCTAGCAACAAAAAGAAGTTTAATACAAACTCGCATCTCTCACGCCAGCGGCTCAAGTACAGATGAAGGAACTGGTAGTATACCAGGGGTTCCCGATGTACCAACTTATGACTCTGATGATGAGCAAATCTCTTGGAAGTCTAGTGAAGAACACAATGAGGATGAAGTAAATGATGATGACATGATGATGATGTTACAAAGACATAATGAAGACGCTACTGATAGATCAAATGATGAAGAATGATGACAAACTGATTCATATAATGATGGTATGACTTAATCACCCCAAGCTTTTCCACTCATGATGATAAGAAGCAAGAAAAAGATGATGAAGCGTAAATGAAGAAGAAATAAGAAGCAAGTGATGATGAAAGTAATGAAGAAAGTGATGAAGAAGTTCAAGGAGCGAATACTGAGGATGAAGAGATGGATGAAGAGGCGACACATGAAGAGGATGAAGCGAATGAGCTATACAGGGACGTGAACGTTAATCTGGATGGAAGAGACACTATGATGACAGATGCTCCACTGCCTAATGTTCAAGCAACTCAGGAAACAAAAGATACTCATATGATAATCATGGCTCCGATAAATCCTGAAGGTCAACAGCAGAGTTCTTCTGTGTCATCTGGCTTCGTTTCTAACATGCTCAACCCCAGACCAGATACAGGTATTGACTTAATATTTACTCTTAACACTGAGGCAACTTCACTTGTAGATGTTCCGGTCACCACTATTGCTGAGCCACCTCTTGTTCAAACAACAACGCTTCCTCCACACACCACGTCCCTCTCATCACACTTATGCACACTAAACACAGTGTCCCACAAATCCAAACAACTTTCGCAACTCCTGCCCTGTAAAGATTCTTCCAACTTTGGCTCTTTATTTGGGTTTGACCATCGACTTAAAACTTTGGAAACCGACTTCTTTGAGTTCAAGCAAACGAACTAATTTGCTGAAGCAGTCTCTTCCATTCCCGGCATTGTTGATGTGTACCTTGCCAACAAGATGCATGAAGCCGTCAAAACTGCTGCTCAGTTACAATCTGAAAGACTCAGAGATGAAGCCCAAGCTGAAGATGCAGACTTCCTCAACAAACTTGATGATAACATTAACAAAATAATCAAGGATCAAGTCAAGGAACAAGTTAAAGCTCAAGTCTCCAAGATTTTGCCAAAAATTAAGAAGACAGTAAACGAACAACTCGAAGCTGAGGTTATGACTCGTTCATCCACTAAATCCAAGACATCTCTTGCTATAGCTGCCAACCTATCTGAATTAGAGCTGAAGAAGATTCTCATAGACAAGATGGAGAGCAATAAGTCAATCCACAGATCTGATGAACAAAAGAATCTCTACAAGGAATTGGTTGAAGCTTACGAAAGTGACAAGCTAATTCTTGACACTTATGGTGATATTGTCTCGTTTAAAAGACGAAGAGATGATGAGGATAAATACAAAGAACCCTCCGCTGGAAAAGAACCTGAGTCAACCAGTACACTAAAGGAAAAGACACCCAAGTTAACTGGCAAGTCAACTGAAGGGTCTAAATCTCTTCACAAGTCTGTTGGCGAGTCTGCTCATGCGAGGATCCATGCACAACCGCAAGATTTAGAAGAACCCGCACATCAGGAGTTCGAAACTGGAGCTACTGAAGATCAACTAGTTGATGAGACCCCTCAGCCTTCTGATTGGTTTCAGAAACCCACTAGACTTCCATCTCCTTATCGTGATTGGAACAAGATTTTGCCTGCTGATCATGGACCAGTTTAAACCTGTTAGCAATCTGGCTCAGGAAGAAGGTCCTCGTGAATCATTTGATGAGCTAATGGATACTCTTTTGGACTTCTCATCATTTATGATGAATCGGCTCAAAGTTGATACTCTAACACCTAAATTACTAGCCGGTCCAATATTCGAGCTGATGAAAGGCACAAATAACAAAAATATGCTAGAGTGGGTTGAGCTAGAATACTTCTTTAAGAAAGTCTAAAAAGCAACCACGATCAACTGGATTGGAACAACCCTGAAGGACAGCAATATCCTCATGATCTGCGAAAGCCACTACCATTGATACCTAACTCTTGCGGTCGTCAAGTTATACCGTTTGATCACTATAATCATCAACAACGACCTTGCGTATCTATCTGGTGGTGTCTCAAGCCGGACATATGCAACTTCCGTTATGAAAACCAACTGCAGATTATGTTTCATAGTCAAATGGATTGAAAAGATTTGACCCTAACACAATGTGGAGTAAAGTGCCAGTCAACTACGACAAACATGCACTCTGGGAATTTCTCATTGGGGACCAAACATCAATAATTCTATGGATTCCCTGCTAACAGGGAATCTGCTCGTGATGTCTACTACAAACGTAGAATCATTGCTATCACAAAACTTCAGATTGTCGAATGGCATGGCTACAAACATTTGGATTGGATCACCGTTCGTAGAGATGATGACAAGCTATATACATTCAAGGAAGGAGACTTCAAGAGGATTCGCCTTCAAGACATCGAAGATATGCTAATCCTTCTTGTTCAAGGCAAGCTGACAAATCTCAATGTTAAAGATCGTCTAGCTTTTGGTGTCTCTCTGAGGATGTTTACAAGAAGTATTGTCATCCAAAGGCGTGTTGAAGATCTTCAGTTAGGTGTCGAGAGTTACTAAAAGAAGCTCAACATCACAAAGCCGGGAATATGTACAATCTGATCTCAAACGCAGGGATGCCTATACAACATATTCCAATCCCAGAGGCTTCATCTATCAGAACAAAGACAAGAAGAACAAGTTGATGCGTATTGATGAACTCCACAAGTTTAGTGACGGTACACTCGATGATGTTCGAACTGCTCTTAATGATCTCTGAAAGGGATTAGGATGGAATATCTACCACAGACAATATGGAGAGACAAGTGATAGGATGAGGCAAAAGCTATGATCTAGGCGATCGACAAACAGCTCAAGTCGAGGAGGATAATGAGAAGTTTGGAAAGATTTATTAGTGGGAGACCGTACGGGGGTGCCCTTCGGCTACTACAAATGACCTTAAATGATTACCATAGGTAGTCATCGATCAATAAAAGGTTAATCCTTGTACATAATAAATAACTTGTGAAATTGTATATATGAAGGTAGATATTAAGGTGATGTTAAGGAGTGCTCGAGTACAAAAATTTTCAAGAATTTCTTAGTAAATTCAAAAAAATTCAAATTATTGTACTCAGCACTGTCTTATAAACCCTCAAAAATAAAGGGGGGCATTAAAATGTTCCTGTTAATATTTGTAAAATTTTGTCCTGTACGTTTAATCATTGATATCAAAATATCAAGGATTAACATTTCGGATCAAGGGGAGAAAATGTGATATAATTGAAATCTATATTGTATATGAATTTGATCATGATAAAATGGACTCAATGGCACTCCACACAGAGGCATCTGTACAATGATCACGATGTCACATGTTAAGGGAGCATTAGTGATGATGAAAAACTCTCAAAGTGTAAATCTTTTGATATTTATATCAAACACTTTGATTGAATTTTTTCAATGATTTTGGTTTTGATTGTGATGGAATACCCCAAAGACCGACCATGTACTTAAATTTATAGAGTTATAAGGTGGTTAGGCATAGGTATTCAAATCCTATGATCCAACCAGAACCGGAGGGATCTACCTAGGGATATCCAATAGTTAGTGTAGAAGTCCTAGGTATATACAAAGGGGGAAAAGAAGAAAAAGTGAGAAACGGTGCAATAATGGCCGACTGAGATGGAGCTAACACTGGGAATAAACCCAACAAGGATTAATATGAAGTCTCGGAAACACTGAAGGGGTGTAAAGAGAGAAAAATAAATGTAAGGATAAAGGGTGAAATGAAAGAAGCCCTCCATACACTTAGGCATAAATCGGACATACATAATCTGTCGGAAACACTAAGTTATTTTCTGACATTGAAGACAGTCATGGACCCAGTGACGCTATGCACAACCCTCCCTAGCCACTCAAGGTCTCTCAACAGACTCTTGTTTCATTTCTCACGGAGATTACACACATTTCTATCGACTTTCTCATATTTCTCACTACAGAGTTAGGTTGATATTGAAAGGTGGCAGTTCTGCTCCAGCCGTCCGATCACTTAAAAACAAAGTAACTATTGAGTATAAGAAGGCCAAAAAGATCATCCATAAATCTCATTAGGACACTTGTCAAATTATGCTTGCTAAGTCACACAATGTGAATAACAAGATATATATTAAGAGTCCTACGCATTATCCTTGTGATTTTGCCAGAACATTCAGGATATTATTCATTAGATGAAGATGGAAATACTACTTGAGCCAACATCAAACAAGCCTCCTGGTAGTGACTTGTGTAATTTTATGAATCAAACTTGGACAACTGAAAAAAACGATGTGGTGCGATCCTATAAGAATCAAATGTTCCAGGATTTATAATTGACGATTGATGATGAAATTTGAAATGATTAACACCTCGATGTGTCCCAAACCACTTTAGCAGAGTGACCCGACGATTGATTTTTTAAACAATTTTTATTTCAAATCGGTGAGATAGGTAAAAAAAAACTACGCTGGTTCACTCATATTCGTGCTGTCTGCTGAGATCGTTCTGATAATGAGAACATGCTAAGTTTGAGAATCTAATACAAATGTGTCCAGAAAGATTCTATACTTCACTAGAAATCCTATCAAGGATTCTTCCTTAAATTGAAATCTACCTAATCACAACTCGATCACACGATTCGGAATTGTTTCTCACAACCTAACACGCGATATGACAAAGCCATATGCTGTCCCCACGCTTTATGTGGCTAACTTTTTAATATAGGATAGTTAAAGATGGAGGTAAAGGTACCTGATTCTAGCTGACTCACAAGATTCATAGCCACATGCTCATACCCCACCGACAAACATAATGACATCATGAAAGCTCAAGTACATGCTTTAAGACTTCTGCTACTCTGATACCGTACATCTTTCTTGAAGTGACGAAGTATTAAAGTCAAAGAATTTCAAAGAAGTTTTCATCACTCTGATACCGAGCGTCTTTCCCGAAGTGACGAAGTATTAAAGTTAAAGAACCTCAAGAGAGATACATTATAAAGCTTTTCAAGATAACGTATCAAGAAAGATATGAGCATGTCGGTACAGAAGTCACAAGTTCACAAGATGGCAAAGGTCACAAGATGGCAAAAAGAGATTATGCTTGGTTGATGATCTCAAGGTGTTAAAGATCACATTCAAGACATGCTAGGGAATAAGCTCAAACCTAAAAGTCAATGATCACTACATCAAATCACAAGTCAATTATTGAAGTTGAACGAGCTCAAAACTAAAGATAAAGCATAGTATGCTAGGTTTAAGTTTTTGTAAGATGGAGCGACCTTCCTTAGGGGGAGATTGTTAGGAACACGAAAGTGTCGGTCGCTTCCATAGATAACAGTCCTTAGCTCGTTAAGTAATTTTTGGAAACTTACATAGTTAGTTTGCTAAGGCTCATGGATAAGCCCATGCAAGCCCAAGCCCACGTGGCATGTATAGGTATTTATACACCTCTCCATGCCTTGGATAAGAGGTTGGTTGTTCATTTTCACACATAATATTACAAGTTTACTTTCTCTCTCTAAGTGTTCATCCAACCCTCTTTCTCTTACTAAAACAACTTTCCTCATCTTTCCATGTATGTTATATGATTATTCTTCACGTTTGGTATAAATAAAGAAGGCGTGTGATATAGATCATTCTCTTGTTTAGTTATTTTATCCATCATAATAAAAAAGAATATTATCATCTAATATTTTCTTTTAAACATTCAATTACATAATCTTATTCGGGTCAACCCGACTAACCCGAGTTCTAAATAGGGTCGGGGTATCAAGTTGAAATGTTTTGGCTAACTCGGGTTCGGGTCAACCCGATTGACCCGAATAAAGTTTTTTTTTTACTTTTTTGATATAAATTTATAAATTTTCTATTTAAAAGAGTAAAAACAAAGTATTTTTTGTCAGTTTACTCAAATTCGGGTTGACCCGATCCGAGTTGACTCGAACCCGAGTTGACGCAACCTGAATTGACATGAACCCGAGTAATCCGAATTCAAATAGGGCCGGGTTCGGGTATGGAATTTTACCCTCAACCCGACTTGACCCGAACCCGATTAACACCCCTAGTTGTGACGAAATTTAAAGAAACTATGTTAATACAAATATTCGCGCAAAAACGATATTTATATTTAATGATCTTCATGTTTTGATAATAACTAATACCAATATTCATTACTACGTAAAAGTTTACCGAAAACAAGTTATTTAGTCGAAAGTTTACTTGACTGACGACTAAATACTTAAGGTAGGAATACGGATTATTTAAACGAGGTTAATGATCAGAAAGAAAATTGATTATCATATGCATAAACCTTTCTAATCAAGTTGATTAAGTTAACACATGATTAATTATAAGCTAGTTATTGTTAAAATAAGAAATCACTAGCTAAACAAGAAATGATCCGGAGGTCGGAGAGGATTAAACAAATATTTAGCCATATTATTTAGTGAGAGAAAAGGGAAGATGTGTGTTTTCTAGAGAGAGAAAGACACACACTTATGAGACAATGATTATGAACTCCTCACCCTCCATGGAGTATGGATGAGGGTATTTATAGTCCTAGTTACACTAACTATTGTAAATTGTCATTATTAGTCGCCTACGTGTCACATATAACTAAATTCATAGTAATTTCGGATATGTCACATATTTTAAGGCAAACAAATCTTCCCCAATATATGGAACATACGGCATTACTTACAATGTTTCCTATCCATGTAAAAATACACACAAGTAAATAAAGTCTTCCAGAAGTTGAAGATGTCTTCTAAGTTCTATCATACGTCAGATGGTACACCTTATATAGCAACCCTAATACAGACTCCTGACCGAATGCCTCGACAAGGAAAAGGTCAAAATTCAAAAAGGATTAAGATAGACAAGATAGAATCAATGATAAAAAGATTCCGGAAGAGATATTCCCGGGTCGTATGTCCCACGACAGGCTGCAATTGAACAGTAATCATGGTTTGATGATAAATTGAATGATGGAGAATATATGATGGAACATCGAGAATCTTATAACTAAAATTAATTAATAAACCTAATTGTAGGGAGCTTTCGGGAAAACAGATATAGAAATGGGGCGATCTTAAAAACTACGGGAATAGACATAAAATTAGGGGTTATAGGAATCCTAAAAATTAAATCTCTATACTAAAATACGGGGAACGGATCAGGTATCGGAGAACACCTAAATATTAAAAATTAAGAAAATTAAATGCGGAAGTAATGAATTAAAAATCAGTAAAATTAGATTCTGAATTTGAAACGCTTAATTTGAAAAAATAAAGAAAAACTAGATGTGACTAAAACGGAGGTCGTTTTTGATATGCTAACGAAAAGAACGTGTAAAACGCAGGGTAGAAAAGAGCGGGTCTTAAGACTGATATTTAAGATAACGTTAAAACCTTATCTAAAATGTTATATTGTTTTCCTAGACACTAAAAAACGACAAAAAAAAAATTTATAAAAAGAAAAATATTTTTTTATTAATTTTCTGATTTTTTATGAGATTTTTCTACGATAAGTAATAAATAAATAATGTTTTAAATTTCTAGAAAACTACAACTTTTAATAGAAAAATATAGAAAAATGGTTTTTATAAATACAAGGTGCAGAAAAAAATTATTGGTACAAAAAGCCCCAATTTCTTTGGCTAATTGAACCTTAAATTTGCTTAATTAAAACTATAAACCCTAATTATTTAAACTAAAAACTAAAATATTAACTTTTTTATTTAATTAAGAAAGACAGGGTAAAAAGTGAAAGAAATGAAACAATAGGGTAGGCGGGCTAACTATGGAAATTTTACACAATAGAAGAAACGGGTAACCTTGAACTATTAGACAATTACAAAACAGACCCTACGATTTAGGCTTATTTTGCTTATTGAAAAAGTGGCTTTCAGCCAAAACTTAAAACTACAAAGTTGTTAAACAGCTTATTTTTAACAACTTTAATAAAGGCACTTTCAACTTTTAACCAATCAATAAGCTACAAATTAAGCTGAATGATTCTGTCACAGAAAGTAGGGGTTTAGAGAGCTTTTGGATTTTAGCTTCTAACTAGCTTATTTCTAGGTGAAAATGAAAAACAAAAGATGCTTATTGCTGCTTAAGATGTATATTAAAGGTATCTATAGAAATATAAGCTATGTTTTCACAAAGTTCACAAGAAAAATTAGATGAAAAAGAGTGTTAAGTGTTGCTGAAGCTGTTGGTTGTTGCTGTTGCATTTGACATTAGGATCAAATGTAATCTACTCTTCAAAATGGACATTCTAACAGGTAACTAAATTCATTTATCTATGATTTAACTAAGTATGAATCCTAAATGCTTATAAAATCCTAAAATCTTAAGTTGCTAACAGTGAATAACTACCCTGGTGTAAAGTAAAGATTATAGCACTCTAAACTTTTAATTTCTAAAAGCTAACTTCTAAATCCTGTTTAAACATTGATATTGAAACCTAATACATGTATGCAAAAAGGTTTGACAGTGTTTCTTTGACTTTAAGAGTCAAAGAAAGCTTATTCCAAACACTCCTTTAATGAAACTGTCCAAACCTATAGTAAGCTTAAAGTGTATTTAAAACTAGAACAGCTTAAACCTAATATCTAAACATTCTAATTTTAACCTACTTAAGCTATGTGAACTATAAAATCAATGGCTTATTTAGAATAATAAGCTACTTACTCTTATAGATTTATGCCACTTATGACAGAAATGAAAAGTGTGATTATCCAAATTCTATTCTAATGAAACTTAAAACAGCTTAACACAAACCTCAACAATTATGATCATGAAGAAAATTAAAGCTAACTTTGATTAGAAATAAGCTAATGTAGAAGCTCAAATTTAAGCTAAAATGAATCTAAGAGAAGAGAACCTGAAAGTTATGGAGTCTCAGAACTAGAGCCACTCTTGTAGAGTGAGTGGCTCAATTTAAGCACCTAAATGGCTCCAAAGCCTCTAAACCAAAGAGCAAATAGCTCAATAAGCTATTTTCAGCTTATTACTTCATAAGCTTCCAATGCATGATCAAACTGAATTCACTTGATCATATTTGATGTAAAAATGATTACAAAAAGTTAATGAATCATTAAAACAGGATTTTGCATGAATTTGATCTTATGAACATGAATAAGCTCAAAAGAGCTTATTATGAGCTTAATGAGTGTAAAATTGACTCAAATTTGAAATCACAGGATGAAAAGACTTGAAAACTGAATGTATTTGCTTAAAATGATGAAGTACAAGTAGATTTAACAACAGTACAAGTAATTGAAACTGAATTTAAAAAATGCTTAAACAAAATGCTTAAAAGGTAAAGAAAAACAATTAAAATTGAAAAACAAAAAAAACTAACTAACTAAAACTGAGCCCTAAGCTTCCTATTTATAGAGAATAGAAGAGGAGGAGTGAGAAATTCGTGAAGCTTCCACTATATCTCAGCCGTAGATCAATCTTTGATTTATATCTAGCCGTTTGATGGGTTTAGTGATGTGTTTGATCCAATCATTGGATGCCACGTGTTTGTTGTTGATTGGTGAAGGTGTATGAATGAGTTTTATAAGAGAAAAGGGAGCGGGGGTGGGAAATTTGGGATTGGGTTTGTGTGGGCAAAATGGCGGGAAATTCAGTTGAAGTTTGTTAGAGGGTTGCGAGAAAGCCGGGTATTGTTTTAAAAGTTTGGGATATTGACACTAGTAGTCCTTGTCTTCTTGCCGCCCATTTGTAGTTATAAAGGAGTTTCTGAAATTGCAAATTCAGTCCTTGTTGTTGTTTTCTTTTCTTTCTTCTTTATAAATCCATTTTCACTCTTTGCAACTCTAGCCCTTGATATTTCAAAACTTCAAATGAGCTCTTTAAACTTTGAATACTTGACAACTTTGGCCCTTTGACTTGTAATTTGACTTTTGACTTCCTTTATTTCTTTCTTTGAC
>BQNB010142825.1:0-17078 GCA_026074375.1 Tanacetum coccineum | reverse complement strand
CTGCTTGATACTTCATCAAACATCAACATGTACATATTTTTGAAAAAAGAAAAATACAAAAATATAAAATTTCAAAAAGAAAATACAAAATCAAAAAATCAGAAAATGTTTCAAAAAATATTCTTCTCGACATGTCTCTTGGAATCGATAACATTTACGTACCTAGAAATGTTGATTAATATTGACACGGGCGTGTAAATGAAGTTCGAACAGGAGTTTCAAATGCTTTCAAAACATGTCATTTCTAATTTTTCTCAATGGCTTATGTGCAAATATCAGTACGTAACCCGGACTTCAAATAAAGGAAAGTTTATCCATAAAGATAACTTATCCTAACAACGAGAAATTCAACTTTTCTCGGTCTTGAGCTGTTCTTACCAGACATTTAAAGTTTTAAGCTCAAGAAAAAGGATAGTGTACGCATAAGTGCGCTTACCCTTAGAGTTGGAAGAGAAGTCTTCTAACATGAAGTCTCTTAATAACAACAAAATAATAATGACAATTTAATAGAATAATAGTTATAAGATGACTAAGTGTTCAACCTCAATTTTATATTCATTTTACAACTTGATATCATTATTTTTGGTGTCAAACATATGTAAAATTAAGGGGGAGCAAGTTTATGTTCCATGTAATTCATGCTACGTAAAAGATTTCCCAATGGTATGTCAAGACAAATTTTAATCACAAAGTATTTCAAAATCTAAGTGACTTAGAATTTAAAATAAGGGGAGAAATGTAATTAAAATATGATCTAAAAGACTCAAAGTGCTATTCAGAAATGGTTTCATGGTTCGATCTCATACCCTACAACATCTTATTTCACGACGATTCTGAAGACATAAGGTGGTAAGGTTAGGTATTTGTCCTATGATCCAACCAGAACCGGAGGGATCTACCCAAGGACACTCCATAGTTAGAAATAGCAGTCCTTAGGTATGATTGGAGATGAATATGTATAAGGGAAGAATGCCGACTAAGATTGAGCTAACACTGGAACAATCACAACAAGGTGTTAGTAATGACGTCTTGGTAAGCATTGAAGGGGTTGAAGAATGAAAAAGAAATGTATGGATAAAGGGTCTAAAGAAAGAAGCCCTCCACACAACTTAGGCAGAAACCGGGTCAATACATATGTTGTCAGAATCACAATGTTGATTGCTGACATTGAAGACGACATCATGGACCCAGTGATGCAATGCACAACCCTTTCCCAGCCATTCGGGTTTCTCTCAAAAGAAACTTGTCTCATTTGTCACGGAGATACACACGACTTCTATTGACTTTCTAGATACGCCACGACTTCTATGGATTTCTCACTCCGTCGTTAGTTAATATTGAATAGGTGGCAGTCGCTCCAGCCTCCGATTACTAAACTAAAAACGCACTAATCAAGTCTAGAAAATAAAACAAGAGATCAATCAAATAAATCTATTAGGAACATTCCATGACAAAAACTTGTTGAACATCAATTAAGTTCACAAGTGTTGACAGAGTCCTACGCATTATCCTTGTGATTCTGCCAGAAACATTCAGAGTGATGCTTTTTGTATTCTAATGGACGATGAATCCTTCCAGTGTCATCATCAAACAGCACTTCGGTAAGGTGACTTGCGAGATTCCATGAATCAAGCTTGTGTCAATGGATATCGATAAAAGGTCAGTAAATGAATTGATGACATAATCAGAAAGATAGTAAACATCTGATTCTCTCTTACCGTGATTGTCTGCTTTGAGACGTCCGGTAATGAGAACTAGCAAGCATGGACATATATAATAACATCTGTGTTAGGAAGACCTACGTTTGAGCTGGAACTGTACAGGATTCTTTGAATCACACCTGATCACAGGTATAATATTTAGTACTGTAAATGGTCTACGTGAACGGAGGTTAATCTAACCAAAATCCGTACAAATGACAAAGCCATTTTCGTCACCGCTTTATTGCTATCTGTCTTTATTTCAGGATACATAAAAGATGGAGATGGTGATGCCTCATTCCAGCTGAAGTTGGATTCATTACCACATGCTCATGCTCAAACTACAGACATTCTATAAGCATCAAGATTCAAGAATCATGAAAGCTCAAGAATTAAAGACAAAGACTTCCGCACAAACTCTGATATACAAGATCTTCCTTCAAAGATATCAAGTCTATCAAGGGAGATTGTTAGCAAGCTTTCAAGATGATGCAAAGTATGAGCATGTTGGTCAAGACACAAGATCGCAAGGTGGCAAAGACGATCAAGACAAAAGGATAAAGATTTAAAGATCTCGGACGAAAAAGACAAAGTCAAAAGACAATGACAAAGGCTCAAGATCAAAGATCACAAAGCATGAAGGAACAAGCCTACAACGAATTCAGAGACCAAGACCACAAGATCTTAACGACAAAAGCAATCTCATTGATCTCATGAAGGAGTGTCACAATGAACTCACTTCGGGGGAGATTGTTAGCCTCAAAATAATGAGTCGAACAATGGAAGTTCGTTCATAACTATATTAGGTCTCAGTCATTAAATAATTATACGTTGTAATAGGCTACACGGGTAAACGGGCTCTTAAATGTAATCTAACCGGTCACGTGTATCGGGCGAAAGCCCAAGTAATCCCGAGCCCGGCCCGTAGAAATACCAAGGCATGAAAGCCTCTTGGTATTAAGTATAAATACCCCTCTCCAAGTATGGAGAGGGTGTTGATTCTTGTTAATTCTCATTTTGTAATTTGGCAAGTAATCATCCATCTTTTTCTTCTCTCTACCTTTCTCTCTCTAACTTCTCTCTACAATTCTTCCAATTCTTCTCATCTTATTTTCTTGTTTCAATAATGAAGTGAAAGTGATATATTGGGTTCCGACATTTGGTATCATTCGCCACGGGTGGGTTTAGTTTTTGTTAGTTTTCGTGGTTGATTCGTGCTTGTAATTTTTTTTGTTTTTGTGGTTTCGTTTTTTATTAAGCAAAGTGGTTCGATTTGGTTTCTTGGCCTATAAGCTTTTAGTCGTGGTTATTTCGTGCGTGGCTAAGAAAAACGCAAGGACGAAAAGATCGTGTTGTTGGTGCCTCAATCGAACGAGTGACAACCAATAGAACCGAACTAGAAGGCGTGCTTCAAGGATCGAACTAGACCTCACTTCACGGATCGAACAAGGGTTTGTTAGCTTGGACCGAACTAGTTCCTTCTTGCAAGGACCGATCGAGTTTACTTCTTCAAGGACCGAACGAGTGGTTTTTCAGCTTGGATCGAACGAGATTCATCCTTCGAAGATCGAACGAGTCTCAGTCTTCGAGGATCGAACGAGTGCATTATCTGTTTGGACCGAACGAGCAAACTCAACTAGGATCGAACTAGTGTTTCTTCTTGCCAGGACCGATCGAGTGCATTTCTTCGAGGATCGAACTAAATTTTGTTTAGGATCGAACAAGGACAATCGAACTAGTTTTCTCTTGTGGACCGAACTAACGGACCGAACTAGTTGATTTCTTTTTGAACCGAATTAGACAATCGAATCAACGAACCGAACAAGCATTGAACCGAACTAGTCATTTTTTGTTTTACGGTTTTTTCTTGATTTTGTAAAATCCCTGAAAGATACGATTTTTTTTCTCGGTTTAAATCCAAGAATTGTAAAATCCCGTGAACATTAATTGTACTCAATCCACAACAAACAACAACCTTTACCTGCTTAAGATCATACTAATCTTCTCACTCTTAATTCTTCCAATCATCCATTCATGACGACTCACATTGCAACTTCCACAAACCGACAGTCAAATGAATAACAACATAATGGCATGATGGTTTAAGGGATCGTCAACATTGACTTGCAAAAGGACGATATGCACTATGGCTATTCACGGTTCTTAAGATTACATTGATACAAGACAAATGGTGATGCCTTACGAAAGTGCAGTCTCTCAGGTCCTAGTACTCCAATACAATGGTCATCTTCACAGCTGTTCCGGCAAACAGAGGATTATTTTTTTTTCTCTGGGGGCTGATAGTTTCCTGCAAAAAACATCAGTCGAGACAGGCTGAATATGACTCCCGAGAGCAAAGCTCACTATGAATCTGAAAAAAGAAGCGGATTCATTTGATATTGTCTGGGAATTGGAGATGAAATTACTCAACTGTTGATGCATGTCAGGACAGCTAAAGATATGTGGGAAGCCATCGAGAGGTTACAACAAGGTGAATCACTCAATATTCAAGATGTCAAGACAAACTTATTTTGGGAGTTTGGTCAATTCACCTCTCATGATGGAGAGACAATTGAGTCATACTACACAAGATTCTACAAGATGATGAATGAAATGATCAGAAACAATTTGACAGTTGCAACGATGCAAGTCAATGTTCAATTTCTTCAACAACTTCAACCAGAATGTCAAGATTTGTCACGATTGTGAAGCAACAACACAAGTTGGATGAAGTTTCATAATAATTAGCTCCGTTGACATTCTCAAACAATACCCTAATGGAAGTTAATGAAACTCCGTGCTAAAAGAATGGCCAAGAATGCTAACCCATTAGCACTTGTTGCTACTGCTCAAACAATGCAAGATCCTTATTATCAAACACCAAAACATCACAAATCATATGCACCAACATCCAAAGCTTCACTTCCAACCAGATCTCATGCAGCTACAAGATACAAAGGCAAAGAGATAGCCAAACCAATCACACCTCCATCTGAGTCAGCTTCTGAAGAAGACAGTGATCCTGAACAAGCTCAGAAGGACAAAGATATGCAGAAGAATTTGGCTCTCATTGCAAAGTACTTCAAGAAACTCTACAAACCCTAGCCTAATAACAACCTCAGAACTTCCTCAAACACCAGAAACAAGAATGTGGATACTAATCCAAGATACAAGACTGACAATCAGACTGGACAGTTTGGGAATCAGAGGGCAGTAAATGTTGTTGGGGCTAGGGAAACTGTAGGTGGTCCAGTAGTGCAACAGTCTGGGATACAGTGCTTTAACTGCAAGGAATTTGGTCATTATGCTAAGGAATGCAGAAAGCCAAAACGGGTTAGAGACTCCAGTTTCAACAAGGAAAAAAGGTGTTGCTGTGGTAAACAAGCTGAAGGAAAGGTGTTCAACTTCAAGCAGAGCAATCTGACTGGCTAGCAGACACGGATGAGGAAATTGATGAACAAGAGTTGGAAGCACATTACAGTTACATGGCAAAGATTCAAGAGGTTCCTAATGCAGACTCAGGCACTGACGCTGAGCCATTAGAACAGGTACACTACGATACTGATCATAATGTGTTTGCCAATGACTTACAACATTTTGAGCAATCTGAATCCATTCGTAACACATGTGCAGTGGAAACGGGTGATAGTAATGTCATTCCTGATTCACCGGATATGTGTGATAATGATATTCAGAATGACCAAAATGATGTAGAATGTGATAATGAGCGTGCTGCACTTGCTAATTTAATTGCTAATTTAAAGCTTGATGTCGATGACAATAAAAAGATACAAAAGCAATTAAAGAAAGCAAATGCAACATTGACTCAAGAGTTAACTGAGTGCAAATCTATTCTTGCGGAAACTAGTAGAACTCTAGGAGAATCTAATAGTATCCGGGATAGTTGTTTAGTTGCACTTCAAAACAAACAGACTGAGTTTGAGAGGTACAAGGCCTTTAATGATCGTACAGTTGACTATGACCAACTTGAACGTAAGTTAAAATGACTACTCTAGGATATTAGCTCATAAGACATTGACATACAAGAGGTTTAAAAGTTAAGGCTACGAAATTTTGTTGTCCAAGCAAAACAGTTGAATTGGTCAAACTGAGTCTTTTAACTAGGTCACATTACGATGGTTTGTCTAGGAGAAAACAAAGGTGAATAACGGATCTGAAAAACTTTGGAAGAGATAGATATTGACAAATGGATTTCAATGGAACACCAATTAAGTTTTTGAATGAAATTGTTTACAAACGGAGTCTATTAATCCAAACATTTCTCATATGTTAGCACCCAAATGCCCTAATTTAATGGAAGACCTTCCTTTGACCAATCCAATGTACCTCAAAAAGGCATAAATATGTGCACCCAGGTTTTGTATGCGATCACACAAGACTCAATCTGATCCTGCCCAAAACCCCACCCCACCCCCCCAAAACCCCCCCCCACCCCCCCCATGACTCATCCCCGATAGGGAAGAGATTCTGACTCTTGCTGAAGAGAGTCGATCTAAATTGAATAAAGACTTAGTAAAACCATTTGACTACACGAAGTTAAATAGTATTTATGAAATTTTCAAAACACCAGCACCAGCATATGAAATTCAGGTTGGCACAGGCAAATGCAATATAGAAAGACAAAGTGGAGAATTTCTCTTTTGTAAAAACAAAACAAAAATGTTTTCATAAACTTAGATTTCATACCAGTGTCTTAAATCAATAAGCAAAAGAAGGACAAGCATATAATGTCATGACAAACAACATTAATATTACTGAAGAAAACTCGTCAATCAAGCATGGGTAAAACATTCAATACGACCTTCTTTATTCTTTTTTTTGGTGCACCCAACTGCAAAGTTATGGAAATCCTTGTTAAGAAATGTTTGATGCCCCTTCGCCCTTAAGACACAGAATGATAGTCTCGCGTTTATATACATGAAATTATAGACAAGAAAATGCAATCTGTTTAAGTACGTCTGAATCTATTGAAGATGAACTTGATGACACTTGATATCTGATAAGGGCAGAATTTTCCAACATGTATGATATGTTTTGCAAGAATGTGTGTCTTAATGATGTTATGTGTTCTTATTTGCAAACTTATCGGATTTAGATGAGATCATGAATTTTACATGTCTTATATCTTCATAAAGTCATGGAATGTGACTGTATCGCACAAAAGCTTTCTGAACAAAACTAATTTTGTAAGTATTAGAGTTTTACACCTGAGCTTTTACAAACTTTTTGATAGATTTGAAAAAACATCAATTTCTCTTGAATCGCTTTACAAGAATGTCAAGTACAATCTGAAAAACTGACACGTTGCAATGAAAGGGAGTCCTATGTATTTTCGAAAAAGAACGTGAACAATATGTGAAATACAATATTTGAAAGCTAAAATGCAAAGACAAGAACTTGGAATAATGACTGAAAAAAATCGTTGAAAAATGCAGGGAAATCTGTATGGTACACTAAGTTTGATATACCATCTTTTGTTCGGACAACCAATTGCTCAAGGTTCCAAACCATCAGTTTTAGGAAAACCAGCTCCTTTTTCAGACTCTCTTGAGAGAAAATATTTGCAAAGAAAAAAAAAAAGTCGGTTCCAAACTAATGAGTCAGAGGTGTTTATCAAAAACCTGTTCACTCTACAGAATTTACCTAACGACAGCAATGCATGCTGTAAGAACACTAATGTGATTAAACTGGAATGTAAAGCATTGCAAGTAGTGTCACACAAACTAGAGCACCACAGTTGAATCAGACTTTTTGGAATACTAATACTAACGCTTCTACATTCTACAGGAGTAGATCACAAAACTAATGTTAGAGACACAGCCTAGGAGCAAGCGAATGAAAGATTAAGGTCGTGCCATCATAGTCATGCGAACTTAAGAAGACTGAAGTAGAAGAACACCCTAGGATTTCTAGTATTTCTAATAAAAACAATAGTATGTACATGCAGTGTTATGACTGTTTAAATTCAGAACTTCGAATGCTAATGATGTTCTGTGCTATACTTGTGGGGAATAAAAAGTTAGTGTGTTTAATTCGAGTCATGATGCTTGTGTTTCATAATTCTTGAATGATGTGAATGCTAGAAATAGAAGCTTATTGTAGTGCCTATTAGTCTAGGAAACCCCAAAAGTCAAGCGAACAAATTGTTGCAACACACCATAAGAATATAAGTTGCATCAGAATCCACTTTCACAAGTTCCTAGAGTTCTATCAGGATGGTTTATTTGAATTTGAGTAAGGCGTGGAAATGGTGGATAGCACAACAATGCCCATCAACATACAAATGGGTTCCTAAGACACAAAAGAAATGGGTACCTAAAGTTAGGAATGAAAGTGTGTCTAAAAGAGTTAGTTTTGCAGTTAGATAATACATCTAGCGATATCTAATTCTTATAAACTACACAAAACCTTTAGGATCCTATTTGTCATGTTTCCATCGTCTTCTACGTCTCTTGCAGATTGTACAACTCATCCTATTCATTGTTGACTCTGGATGCACCAAGCATATGCACGGGCAATGCATCACTGTGTGTTAATTTTGTTGAGAAAGACTTGGGTACCGTTCATTTGGCATGATCAATTTGCTCCAACTCTTGGTTATGGAGATTTGGTTCAAGGAAATATCACGATCAAAAGAGTTTATTACGTCGAAGGTCTCAATCACAATCTTTTCTCAGTTGGTCAATTCTGTGATGCGGATTTGGAGGTTGCATTTCGGAAATCCACATGTTTTGTTAGAGTTTTCAGGGAAACAACTTTTCTATCCCGGTAATCGTGGATTGATCTCTATCCACATATCCCTTCAAGAAACAACATCATCTACTCAAATCTGTCTTCTGGCTAAAGCATCACCAACTCAAGATTGGTTATGGCATCGAAGACTTTCTCACTATACAACTTCGACTACATCAACTTGCTTTCAAAGAAAGATATTGTGATTGGTTTACCAAAACTGAAGTATGTCAAGGATCAACTATGTTCCTCTTGTGAATTGAGTAAAGCAAAACGAAGCTCATTCAAGTCAAAGACTGTTTCAAGTTCAAAAGGTCGGTTGAATTTGCTTCACATGGATAGCATCAATGGGGAGAAATATATTCTGGTAATTGTCGATGACTACTCACCATATACTTGGACACTCTTTCTACGTTCCAAGGATGAAACACCAGAAGTTTTAAAAGACTTTCTCACGATGATCCAACGAAATCTTCAAGCCCCAGTAATTTCTGTTCGCACTGACAGAGGCACTGAGTTCTTAAACAAGACACTTAATGCATTCTTTAAAGAAGAAGGAATTGAGCATCAAACTTCTACACCTCGAACACCTGAACAGAACGGCGTTGTCGAAAGACGAAACCGCACTCTCGTTGAGGCTGCTCGAACGATGCTTTCAGCTTCTAAACTTCCTTTATTCTTTTGGGCTGAAGCAATCGCAACCGCATGCTATACTCAAAACAGATCAATCATCATCCCAACTCATGAGAAAACGGCATATCACATCATTAATGATAGAAAACCCTCAATCAAACACCTTCACATCTTTGGTTGTACATGTTACCTAACCAGAGATGGTGAAAACCTAGATAAGATGAAAGAAAAAGGGGATACGTGCATTTTGGTGGGATACTCCACTAAGTCAAAGGGATATCGTGTCTACAACAAGAGAACAAGGTTGTTAGTGATTATATCCATCTCAAATTTGATGAAATCAAAGAGATGTCAAAGACGTCTGTTGCTAATGACACTTCAGGCCTCGTTCCCCAACGACAAACGGCGTCAGATTATGACAACCCTGACCCCGCACCAGAACTACAAAGTGTTTATCCTTCAGCAGATACAGCAGTTCCATCACAACAGGAGTTGGACCTTCTTTTTGGTCCTTTGTTAACGATTGATATTTTTCATTGATGGTACTTCTCGTGTCAACATGTCTTCTCTACACTCTGATATTTTTGGTCCACCAAGTCACACACCCTTCAAACGATATTCATCATACATCAGAACCATAACTCCTACAATGCTCCTGCTGAGGAAAACAACGTTGCTCAAGCTGAATTTACCAATCTGTTCTGTACACCGGTACAAGAAATTGCTGGTCTTTCCTCACGCAATAGTGGTAATTCAAATGTGCATCCTTCTATTAACCTCACAATTCCAATACGATGGACAAAAGAGAACATTTACTCAAGTTCGTGGAAAATCATCCAAGCAGTTCAAACAAGACGAGACAACTTGCAACAGATCTGAAATGTGTATGTTCGCTTCACCTGTGTGCTCTGATGAACCGAAAAACATTAGGAGGCAAATAAAATTTTGGCTGTTTCTGCATGGATTGGAAAGCCAATGCTGGAAGAAAACTTCATCAGTTTGACAGACTCAAGTCTGGGACTCGTTGACATACCTTTGGCCAAGAACGTATTTCAAGCTAAGTGTTTATGAAAACAATATAAGGCATGAAGACCAATTGTAATTCGCACAAAGCGACGACTTGTAGCAAAGGGTATGATCGTAAGAGGGTATTGATTTCGTTGAATTCATTTGCTCCAGGTTGTCGCTTGGAGGATGTCAGGATCTTTGTAGCATATGCGCACACAAGTCTTTTCAATTTATCAGGATGTGAACGTGAAACGGTCATTTCTTATGGTCCATTGAAGGAGAGGTTTTTGTTGCACAACAGACGGATTCGTTGATCTCTGATCAATCCAGGACAAATGTTTACGTTATGGAATGCTCATATATGGACTTGACACCCATAGCTCAAGAGCCTGGATGTTGAACTCTCAAATTCATGATTTACAAAGGGTTTTACTAAAGGTATCATTGACCGACCTTATTCACGTAAAATAGGGTGAGGACATCTACTTGTGTAGATTATTGGAGATTGTTTTTAAGGTTCATAAACCCTAAATTTTCAAAACGTTTGAAAAATTAATTTTTTTGCATGGTAGATTTGAGATGTCCTTAATGGGGGAAATGAATATTCTTTTAGGACTTCAGAACCACCAGCCCCACGCGGTTTTTTCTTCCATAGGCCTATATACTTTAGAGATTCTGGACAAAAAAACTGGGATGGAAAAAAGGACCAATAGCATTGGTTACACCAATGGCTCGTATACCATAAATTAGATGCAGACCTTGAGTTGTGATCCCGTAGACCAAATGCTATGTAGCAAAATGGGTCACTCATGTATTGACATCTAGTAGGACCAGGGACATAGTGCAAGCTGTATGTTATTGGTGCAAGTTATCAAGCAAGAACGATGAAAAACACCTAAAGAGGTTAAAAAGGATCTTTAGATAATTAAGAAGGTACCATTAACTCATATGGGTCTAGGGTATCTGAAGGGTTCTGGCTTTGATCTAACAGCTTTTTCAGATGCCGATCATGCCGGTTGCCTTGATACTCGCAAAAGCACTTCTGGAGGAATACAGTTCCTAGGTGATAATCTAGTCAGCTGGATGTCAAAGAAGCAAAACTGTACTGCAATGTCATCCGCAGAGGCTGAATACGTGGCGTTATCTGCAAGTTGTGCTCAAGTTATGTGGATGCGGACACAGCTTCAAGATTATGGCTTCAACTACAACAAAATTAGTTGTTATTGCGTTTCTCAGTTCAGCCTATCAGCACTCTCATGCAACCCCTGTGCAGCACTCCCGTACCAAGCATATCCATACTCGGTTACTCATTTCATCAAAGAAAAAGGTTGAAATGGTATATTGATTGTACTTGTCAAGAACTGAATACCAATTGGTCTGGACAAGTTTACTAAAGCCCTTCCCGATGAAAGGTTTAGTATCTCGTCAGAAGGAATTGGTATGGAGATGTTTGACTCCAGCAGACTGGAGGTTCTGACAAAAGGAATCTGCTTGATACTTCATAAACACCAAATGTTCATATTTTTGAAAAAGAAAAAAATACATAATGATAAAATTTCAAAAGAAAATACACAAAAATCAAAAAAAAATCAGAAAATGTTTCAAAAAATATTCTTCTCGACATGTCTCTTGGAATCGATAACATTTACGTACCTAGAAATGTTGATTAATATCGACACGGGCGTGTAAATGAAGTTCGAACAGGAGTTTCAAATGCTTTCAAAACATGTCATTTCTAAGTTTTCTTAATGGTTATGTGCAAATTTCTGTTCGTAACCCGGACTTCAAATAAAGAAAGATTATCTATATACGATAACTTATCCTTACAACGAGAAATTTCAACTTTTCTCAGGTCTTGTGTTGTTCTTACCAGTACATTCAAAGTTTTAAGACTCAAGAAAAAAGGATAGTGTACGCATAAGTGCGATTACCCTTAGAGTTGGAAGAGAAGTCTTCTAACATGATGTTTTTCAAAATGTTGAACATAATTTTTCAAGAATTTCTCAATGATATTTTTTAAATCTTTCAAAATTATGTGTTCAACACTCCATCTTTCATGGGGAGTTTTCGAAAAACCAAACGTTTTATTGTGTTGGATAAATCATCCTTCACGTCCTATTCTTATGTATTCAAAACCATTCCACATAAAGTCTCTTAATAACATTAGTATAATGACATTTCAACTAGAATGATAGTTATAAGATGACTAAGTGTTCAACCTCAATTTTATATCGATTTTACAACTTGGTATTATTTTTTTTGGTGTCAAACATATGTAAAATTAAGGGGGAGAAGATGACACAGTTCCAAATAATTCATGCTAAGCTTCAACATTTTTCCCCATGGGCCTTTTCAAGACAAAATTTTAATCACCAAGTATTTCAAAATCTATGTGACTTGGAATTTAAAATAGGGCGAGAAATGTAATTAAAATGTGATCTAAAAGACTCAAAGTGCTATTCGGAAACGGTTTCATGGTTCGATCTCATACCCTACAACATCTTATTTCACGACGATTCTGAAGTCATAAGGTGGTAAGGTTAGGTATTTGTCCTATGATCCAACCAGAACCGGAGGGATCTACCCAAGGACACTCCATAGTTAGAAATAGCAGTCCTTAGGTATGATTGGAGATGAATGTGTATAAGGGAAGAATGCCGACTAAGATTGAGCTAACACTGGAACAATCACAACAAGGTGTTAGTAATGACGTCTTGGTAAGCATTGAAGGGGTGAGAGTTTAAAAAGTAATGTATGTTACAGGTGCAAAATGAAAGGAAGCCTAACAAACTTAGGCAGAAACCGGGTCAAGATACATATGCTGTCAGAATACAATGTTGATTGATGACATTAGATGACGACTTTAATGGAACCCTGTGTTGACAATGCACAACACTTTCCCAGCCATTAGGTTTTCTCTCAAAGAAATTGCCTCATTTGTCAAGGAGGATTAACACGACTTCTATTGACTTTCTCACTCCGAGTTAGTTGATATTGAATAGGTGGCAGTCTGCTCCAGCCTCCGATTACTAAAACCAAAATGCACTAATCGAGTCTAGAGCTAAGAGATCATCAAATAATTCTCATCTAGGACATATACCATGACAAACACTTGTTGGAATACATCATTTAGTTCACAAGCTGTTAACAAGGAGTACCCCTAAGCATTATCCTTTGATTTTTTACCAGAACATCACGAGTGATACTTATGTACTCACAATGAAGATGAAATCCCTGCCTTGAGCCAGCATTAAACAAGCTCTTGGTAGGAGACTGCGATGATTCACTATTTGAAATAAACTTGTGTCAACTGGAAAGAAACGATGGTGCGATTCAATGTGAATCAAAATTGTTCCAGGAAATGATTGGACGCCTTAATCAGAAAGATAGTAACTATCTGATTCACTCTTATCGTGTTGTCTGCTTTGAGACGTTCCGGTAATGAGATAATGCTATCATGGGAATATATAATACATTGTGTTAGAAGATCCTACGCTTTGAGATGGAATCCCTATAAAGGAGATTTCTTCTGGAATCTACCTAATCACAGGTACAGTATAATACTGTAATATAAGGTCCTATGAACGGAGGTTAATCTAACCAAATCCGGACGAATGACAAAGCCATATTCGTCCACCCGCTTTATTGCTAACTGTTTTATTTTAGGATACATAAAGATGGAGACTGGTGATGCCTCATTCCAGCTGAATCGAATTCATTACACATGCTCATGCCAACTACAATAACATACTATAAGATCAAGATTCAAGAATCATGAAAGCAAGAATTAAAAGACAAAGACTTCCGCATTGAGGGATAAAATGGTCTATTCAAGTGGTCGTATACATGTTGACAAGGACAAATTAGTCATCTCCAAGCTCTACTTAACCTCACTCAAGCTCAAGTCACACGTCATCAATGTAGAAGCACACAAGGGCGTGGGTTTTGCACTAGATCCTCTCACAAAATAAGCACAAGTTGTCACATCAAGGAATGACAGCTTGGCAATCCTTGAGTGCACACATTTGATCCAACGGCTTTTATTTAGCTCCCAATCATTGAAGAAATTAATGGACAGGATCTATTGGAGCGTGCAGAGGCTGAGAAGACCTAGAAGCTTCAGCTTGGCACTATAAATAGGCCTCACCTCTCACACACACAGGGAAGATTTGAGTAGCTTTTAGTCTAGCTTAATTTCGTATTTTTTTTCTTAAGTGTAATTTTCCTTAAATGTTTTGTAATCTCCTTTTTAAGTAATGTAATCAGTATCTTTTATTAATGAAATTCAGTTTAAAGCTCTTTAAATCTCACTTTTAAGCTCTCTTTCTTTTTATTCATAAGCTCTCTTAATAAGCCAAATTGTCTCAATAAGCTAATAAGCTCATTTTAAGCTCTTTCAGTCTATAAGCTGAAATAGAGCTTATTTAATTCAGTATTAATCATATCTAAACCTTAAATCAGTTTAACTTACATTTATCATGGACTTTATTGGATTTGAGCTTATTTGGAAGAGAGATCAATCCTGGAAGGATCTCTATGGACTTAACTCCTAGCTTATTAATAAGCTAGGAGAGCTTGAAGCTGCCCTTTTGGGACCTCTTGTTTAGCTAGAGGTTGAGTAAGTTTCCTTTTTAGATTACTTGTATTTCATAATTTAGCCTAATTAGTTATAGCATAGTTTCTTCTTAGATCTGCTTGTTTGCTTAAATAACTAGCTTATATGTGCTTATATCTCTTTTATTTTGCTTATTAGATTATTTAGTTAATCTGTTTTTGCTTATATTAAGTTTAGATCATAGTCTTTCATATAATTGTCTTAAAAACCTTAAAAAACCAAAAATAGTAGAAAATTAGTTTAAATCTTAGATTATTGCTTAATCAGTTGTTAATTCATGTTAGTAAGGGTTGTTATAAGCTAAAAATCATCTGGTATTAGGCTCTTGATAAATAGATTTCATTTTAAGAGCTTTTTCAAAACTGTTATAAATCTTAAGGGGTGTTTGGCATAAGCTGAGTTTGACCATCAAAAGTCAAGATAAGTTGTGAATTTTGCTTGGGTCAGTTTTAGAATCATTTTTAAACATTAGTTTAATAGTTTTTAAAAGTCAGATTTCATAATCTCAAAAGTTTGAGCTTATTATCTTAAGCTTTGCACCAGGGGAATTTCTCTTTGATTTTCATTTGTGAAAAATTCGATCTTAGCCCTCCAAGGCTTAGATTTTGTTTGCATTGTATTTTTGCACTCAATTGGAGTGTTTCTTAGTGCAGGGTTACCCCTTAGGTAACCTGCACTATAACTTTGCACTTGTGCAAAGTGCATCAGTAGGAACTAAGGAGTTCCTACTGTCACTTTTTAGCTAGGTAATCCTAGGTTTAAGTTTCTAAGGTTAGAGTAGGATTTAGATTAGTTATAGCTTAAAATAGATTAAGACTTAAATTTTATTTTCTAGCTTATTCTCATAGCTAATTCAGTTGTCAAAGTCACTAAAAAACCTGAAAACACCAAAAACAGTAGTTAATAGTTGATAGCTTTTGAATTTGATTTCTAGCTTGTAGCAGTAGGTTTTATTGTTTAAATTAGTAGCTTATAAGTAGTTTGTCAAGTTTGCAAAAGCTCATTTGCTGTATTAGCTTTTTGAGCAATTGAGCTTGTTAAGTTTTTTGTAGCTTATTGCTTTATTCCTAACTTTGCTTATTTCATCATCATTTTTAGGAGCCTTAATGTGTTTTAAGATCAAATCTCTTTTCTTAATTAGAATAAGCATATCATAAGCTCTTAGGATCTTCTTTTACTTTTATAATTGAGCTTAATTTGAGCTTTTTAGAGCTGTTTTAGTAAAACCATAGTCAAAACCCCACTTTCTGTGACAGCTTTTTGATAAGTTGTTTTTAAGCTTATTAGTTAGTTTCAGCTTATGCCCCTTTTATTAAAGTTGTTTAGATTTGTGTCCTCTTTAAGTCCCAATATTTAGTTTTTCATAAAAGTTAAAAAATAAAAAGTCCAAAAAGTTAGGGTTTACCTGCCTCGAACCCACGACCTCCCTCTTATATGCCCAATGCCTTAACACCATGCTACAATAGCTCATCCGTTTTCTTTTCCTTTCATTTCCCCCATTTAATACTTATACTCATTTTGGTTTATAAGCCAAATAAGCTGTTAAGCTTATTTCGTGGCTTATTTTATAAGCTACGACTTAGGACTTATTTTTCCTAGGATTCTTATAGCATAAGCTATTTTCCGTATTTTTTCTAGAATTTTTACTATAAGTTTAGTATTTTTAATCTTTTATTTTCTTTTAAAACTTTAAAAAATCATAAAAAATAGAAAATTAACCAGAAAAATAATTTTTTTTTATAAAATTTTCTTTTATCATAATGTTTGTAGGAAAATTAGTTTCACTTTCGTAGGGTCTATTTTGAAAAAAGTCACTTTTTAAAGAACGGGTTTCGTTCCCGTTCTCGGTTTTCAATTTTTAACTCTCGTTTTAACTCCGTTTCCGTCCTAGTTTTTTTTAAACTTCGTTTTTAGTCAATTAAAATACATTTTAAAAGAAAAAAAAATTAGGTTTAATTTTGTAGAATTTAGGTTTTTGGCCTTAGTTTTAGTGTCCCGTTTCGCGTTTTTAATTAAATTTTGAAATTGTTGCTTTTTATTTAGTAATGATAGCTTATCAAAAATATATTTGCTTCATTCAAATCAGAATCTAAGCTTAAACGAGGTTTCAATTTCACTAGTCGTTGGGGAAACGACCCGGGTGATCATATTTACCCGGTTTAATATACGTATTATATATTATATTATATATATTTTTAAGAGTGAATTTTCCTTAGGGAATTTTCTTAATTGCTCTTTGAAGTATTTTATTTTATATATATTTTGGGTATATAAAATTAAACATCACAATCCAAAGATGAGGGTGTTACGAAACCCGATATTAATCCCGAGTTACATAGTTTATTTATATACCGTAAATACAATAAACA
>BQNB010142824.1:0-17078 GCA_026074375.1 Tanacetum coccineum | reverse complement strand
TGATAGGTCGCATACAAAAGTACGTAAACAAGTATAAATTGATAAACATAAACAAGCATACAATGATAAATTAAGAAATTGAGATATAAACAAAACCAACCATTTAGATCTTCATAATAATGGTGAATACCTGAATGTATTAGCCTTCAAACATCGTAATTAATACAAGAGTAATGGCTTTGCCAAGGTAAACTAACCGAGTTAACGAATGATACCAAAAATTGAACGATTACAAAAGTAATAGAATTTACACGTTGTCTCCTATGGATTGGAATGCGTTGCAAGACCTCTTCTGCTCTTTTTCTCCTCTGAAAATCAACTTTTGTGATTTAGGTATCGAGAATATGATTTAGCACACTTAAAACTCATTTTTGAGTTTTCTATTTATAAGGTCTGGAGTTGGTGTCAATACGGCGTATTGGGGTTTCTTGGAGAAGGGACCACATTTGATATCTTCCAGAATATTCACATACTACATCTCTAATACGGCATATTGGGCTTTACTGGATATGGCGTATTGATCATGTGGTCTTCATCTTTGGTGAGTGTAGGAACAGATACGCCCCTCTTCCTTCATGGATATAGCGTATTGGTTGTCAGAACAGTAATCTTCAAAATATCTTCGTTTAAGCTCCAGAATGTGTGCCTTTTAGTCAAGTTTTACCAAGTACTCTATAATTACTGCAATTCTCAAATACAAACGATTAAGTAACAATTATGTGCAATAATTATACAAAATGTGTCAATTACATCGGATAAATGATGCTATAAAATAGACATTATTTGATGTCATCACTCTAACTAGTATAAACAATGACCAGAAGTTAGTGGGAAAGTTAATCTATTTGGCCCATTCAAGGCCTGACATTTGTTATGCTGTTCATGTTCTTAGCCGGTATATGTATGCTCCTTTACACTCTGATCTCAAACTTGCGTTTGGAGTTCTGATATACTTAAAGAATGCTTCTGGTAAAGGAATTTCCTTTAACAAAGGAGATAAGTTAAATTTAAGTGTGTATGTGGACTCTGACTGGGCTAAATGCAAAGTCACTAGAAAGTCAGTTACTGGTTATGTAGTTTTTATGGGTAAAAACTTAATTTCCTAGAAAAGTAAGAAACAGTCTATGCTTTCTAAATCTTCTGCTGAAGCAAAGTATAGAGCCATGAATAGTGTTACTTGTAAAGTATTCTGGATCTTAAAGATTTTGGCTAAGCTGAATATTGATGCATCTCTTCCTGTTCAATTGCATTGTGATAACAGTTCAGCAATTCAAATTGCTGCAAATCCTGTCTTTTATGAGAGGACAAATCATTTTGAAATTGAATTATTCTTTTTAAGAGAAAAGGTTGCAGATGGTGTTGTAAAAACTGTAAAAGTTAAGTCTGCAGATAATATTGCAGACATTTTTACAAAAGGGTTAAGTGTTCAAGATCACAATAAGTTTTGTGATAATCTTGAAATGTATGATTTATACAGAATTGGTTTAAGGGGGAATATTAAGAATACTAAATCAACTTCTGTATTAGGGACTAATAAGGAAATACATTCAAAGGTTCAGGTATGAACAGGTAAGTGTTTGTTAAGTTATTAGTATTGTGTTTGTTTCTATTTGTAACTGCAGGAACTGGAACTGGAAGCAGCTGGTTTGGAAACTTACGGACTTAAAAGTAAGAAGTCAGAGTTATAAGGAGCTATGGTTGTTGCCTTATATTTACATCTTATTCCTCTTTGTTTTCATATAAGTTGTAATCGTTTCTGTGTTTTTTTTCAATTTCTCTGTGTAAATCTTCAACATCTCTTCCTTTGAGATTTGAAGATCAATAGTTAGGTTTCTATTTTGTAATCAGTATCTTGAACTCAAAACCTGTAGCTACATTTAACCTACATTTAACCTGTAGCTACATTTGAAGTAGTTGATAGATGTTGTGAATAAAATAAGTGGAGAGGTTAGTTGAATTCATAAAACTAATGTTGTTCTTGATCTTTGTATACTTTACTACACTTTGCCATCTAAGCTAAGCTACTTATTGCAAGTGTTTTCCACAAAACATATATAAAGTACAAAGATGTTTAATCCTAATAATTAGTAAGATCTCGTTCATAATTGTATTATACATACAACATATAATTGAAGTGCATAATATATTCTACTTGCTCTCTCTCTCTCTCTATTTTTTTTAAGTTTGTATTTTCTCTTATAAACATGTTAAGAGATAAGCCATCTCCGTATTTTGTTGTGTTTCTTGTTACTAATTTTCTATCTGGATGTGAAATAGATAGTTATGTTAATCTTATGATAGCAATAACTATGTTCTCCTTATACAATCAAAAGAACATGTTTAAAATAATAAAGACAGTTTGCAAGAATGAGTTGAAAATGTAATTTTGCATTTTACTAGTAGTACACAAAATACAATATTGTTTTTTACTTTTCATTATTTGCAAATGCAATAATTAATTATTTCACTTTCCTTGTGTAAATCTAAATATGTACAGTATCTGCTAAGCTAATAGCCTAATATCATAAGTCGCCGGCCCATTAGTAGCGGCTCAATATCTGCCCAACTAACTGGACTACCATTTCTGTTGCTAGCTATTAAAGACTGTTGAGGAACAAGATATATACTTGGCAGTGCTCCTTCAACCCTTCGAAAGTCTCCTCTTTCCTTTCCATGAGGTAAACTATGGAGATTTTTTTTTCTTCTCACACATACTGACATACAAACCGCCTCCTCTGTCACGCCGGTCACAGCCGCATCATATCTATCGATGTAAAAGCATATTGCAATGCATGCACAGTGCACGGTTCATATCTGTATATTATCTAATTTGAAATGAATATATACAAATGTGCTGAAGATTCGAGAATACATTTTTTATTTCAAAAATTGGTAAAAATGAAATTTGCATCTAGGCATTTTAGCTTACCTTACATCCATTTTTACCTTATACTTGTCAAAATCGTAAACACACATATTTTCAAAAGGTGAACACATTCTCGATAAGATTTTCTAAATGTTTCAGTGATATTTTTATACAGTAATATTAACATAAACTGGAAAAAAAGAAGTTATATATGCATGTTTGATATGTAACAAAAGTATATTTTCAATTATTAGTGTAAGCGTAAATTTGGTTCAGCAGAGAAGCTTATGCAGGCGAACTGACCCTGAAGTTTCCTATAAGTGCAAAATTTTATATTTTCATTATAAACGTTTTGGTAATCCTTTTTAAAAAATTAAAGAATATGAACTATTTAAGTTATCACATGTCAACATTAAACAAAATAACAAAGGTGGAGACCTTTAAAATCTGAACCTACACAGACACTTTAAAATATCAAGAGTTAATTCTATATACGTCCAATTTAAACCTTTAAATGTCTTATTTACCCAATCAAAATTAATAATGTCATATATACAAAACTTAAAACATTATATTTGTCATATTTACCCATTTAATTATAAAATCAATCTAAAAAAAGGATTCACATCATTAAATTCCAAATATGCCCTTTAAGAATATGAATTAATAAGTATGATTCTCAATTGTTTAACACAACGTGATACAATAATGATTTATTGATTAAAGGACTTATAACTGAAAATTATCACTACTTATTGGAGAATTCCAGAACTTACATATAATGATTTAATGATTCCTTTTGTTGTGATGCTACAATATAATACAATTAGATATGGTAACTAAAAAACTGAAAATGCTTGATACTTTTGCCTATTAAATGAAATGGAAAAGGGATTTCACGGGAAATGGATACAAATGTAAAAGGCACATGAAAGTTTCATCCTCATGTATACCCACTCTCAGATTGACATTAGGAACTAGCTTTCCATTACTTTGATAACGCGATTTGCATTTGATACAAATAATATTGACATTATACAAAACCAACTTAGTAATAAACATCTTCGAGCAGCAGTAGAAACGAATACACCAAGCAAAATTTATGATTTATGGGTATAATGAGAATTTAACTAAAGGGAATTCATTTTAAATTGATTTTATAATCAAACAGGTAAATATGACAAATATCATGTTTAATTTGGGTATATATAACATTATAAACTTTTATTGGGTAAATAAGGCATTTTAAGGTTTGAATTGGATATATATGGAATTAACCCAAATATCAAATATGCACACTCATCGACATAGTTGCGTATAGCATAACTATTGTCTGCAATTCCTTTAGACTATAAATACCAACTTCAAATCACCATTTCACCACTTTCCCATACTCTCTCATCGATCATCCTAAAGTCGCCATGAAAAATTTAGACCACGATCAATGTATTCTTACCAGAAGAGCTCCCATTTTTGACGTACAACAACTCCCACTCTTTTCATAGTATAGTTACACTCACATTTTTCTTTTTAATTATTGTAATTCTTACCCAATACCGCAAAGTACTGCATGTGTTATCATGCTTTTTCTTTTTATGGAAGGCTTGAAGCTCCTGGCGGTTACAACCTACCTGAATCCTGCACCACATATTAAAATTATTACTAAGGCTGGCAAGTTTTATTATTCAAGATTCAAAATGTACAAGTCGGTGAGGCAGCAACTACTTGTACATGTATTTAAGTGTGTGGTATAAGCTGACGATGCAACAAGGGAGTTAGTTAGTTGGTGTAGTATTGACTTGGTAAAGGGACATGGTGGTGTGATTTAGAAGGCAACCGATTAGTTTGCAACCATTATCTCAATGATCTCATATTTTATGGAAACTAACATGTAACCCTCGCCCTTTTGTGAGATTTAAATGTTCTAATTTAGTCATTTGACTATTTGACTTTTGTCAGTTTCGTTAGAACAAGTACCGTGTTGACGGTGGTGAATGAATGTGATTGTGGTTAGTTTATGAGTATGATGCTTGTGTTAATCATTTTTAGAGGATTTTATATGTGTTGATCGTGTTCCGGGAGGTTTGTCCCGTGTATAGCTTGAAACGCCTAAAACGAGTCCCGACAACGTCCGTTAATGTTCAAAATGAGTTTTAGAAAGTGTAAATTAGAAACATGTCATGTAAATACTCTAAGTTATAGGAAAAGTATTTTTAAAGTGAATAAAAATACTAGGAACCTTCCCTATTTGCTTTTTTGTCTTATTACCAGATTAAGGTTGGTGCAGTATTGTCATTCTCACTCAAGAGACAAAAGTCGCGATCATTTGAGTTAGGGAGTTATCCGATAAGTACTGTAGAATGTTCACTAATGGTCTTCCATCGACGACTACTTTGCTTATCTGAGAAATAATAACGATTCAGGTACGTTCTCTCAAACCTAGGGTCGTATAAGGGGTAACAGCATCCTTTTCCGTGCCAGTGATATGAAATAGAAGTATGGTTGAGCAAGTTTGTATGATGATATTCTTGTTGGTTTATTGTTTCTACTTTTTGCTACTAAGAAGATTTCTCTGGGTCGAATGTTGTGTTCTTCTCTATTAGGATGTGTCGAAGATTCTTGCCTGTAAGGTGTACGGAGGCACGGAAGTAGTTTGTGCTTTTAGGGGCTATTTGCTAGCAATGACCGCATCAGATCAGATTAGGTCCAGATTTTGCTTCTTGAAGTTAATAAGCTGGTGTGTTGTAGATGTTGATGGATCCGTATGAGGATGGCGGAATATATTTGTCTAACATTTAAGAGACAACACAGATATGAGAAGGTCCATAAAGTTGATTCCATAGTTAAATATATTCTAACAAAAGTTAAAGGTATTGAAAAAAGTAGAAAAGGAGGACTTTCACTTGAGATCCATTCTCTATTGATAGTTTGAAGGTTAAGAGTTATTTTGATATATAAGTTCGCTTGCGGGGATGATAATAGGAGTGACGATAGTAATATACTCTGATTTGATACATGGATAATAAAGTGTTTCAATAGGATATCTTAAAGTGTTTCTTGGATTACAAGAAGGGTTATATGGGTTTATGGTGAGATGATGAATTATAAGTAATCGTTGGACGAACGATCATAACGCTAGTCATAGAAGAATATTGATTATTAGACGATACGATATGATCATACCGGACAGTTTTGTACTAGTCGATGATATGAAGGTATATAGCTTGTCGTAAATAATTTACATACGTTATAGAACATTTTTGCACAGTGTACTTCGTATTCATATATCTTAAAGTGATTTAAGCTGGAGAAAAAGCGATCATGAGATATAGATAATTTGTTAGTTTTTCCTCTGTGAGTCATAGATCTAATATGGTAGTTTTTCCTTGAGTTCTTGGATCTTGTTTAGAAGACTCTTTAACGATGAATCTGATTATCCTCAATGTTTATTATAACATGTTTCTAACTCCTCAGGTTCCTTAAGGATTGGTTTACTTCCCAGTGGCCGTGATATGATCCATAACGAATTATCTAACTCTGCGAAGATAAACTCATCAAAGAGATAGTGTGGTGGTGATGTAGTTGACCTAATTGGTGATGAAGATTCCATTGATGAATATAGAGATACTTGAGTGGTTGATTCAACAGGAGTCTCAATGTCTTTAGGTGATGAAATATTCTTGGGATGATAGAAATCTTGAGAATCAAACATTTATGGAGGTATAATAGCTGGTAGAGCCATAATAACTTAGGGTGGTGGAATGGAATCATATGTTTGTACATACAGATTATCATGTAAAGGTGGGACGAATAGTATGTCCAAAAGATACTTAGTAAAATCGTCTGAAGAGTTAGGAGAAATGTTTCCCGGTGAGGCTGGGAAATGGTTCAGAATGTTCATGGAGGAAAAAGCATCCTCAGTATTAGAATCAGATGGGACGATAGTAGAATGAGGGGATGAAGACATGACTGTAATAACCTAGTAGTAAATAACATAAGTTATTTATATAATAGTATAGTAGTTATGTATTACTATTCGGAAAAGTAGTGGCATCTTCGCAATTCAAGGAAAGTAGTGGCACGGAGGGCATTGATGGCTAGAAAAACAAATGTGGTTAGAGTTAAGGTTTTGACCTTGTTCTCTATAACTATGGCGCTGATACCAATCTGTAACACCCCCATTTTTACATATAGAAGCGGAAGCTAATCTGGGGTATTACTTCATGGATACAACAATCATAATCATAGAAAACAACTCAAAAGAGACGTTGTTCAAAAGATACGTTATCATTCATTTAAAATCAGAGTTTTACAAAGGCAGGTCCCAAAATCTAGTTACATACAATGTGAATGATAACAAGTTTTAGCCATCTTCAAGTCCATGCCACTCCATGCCATAAGTTGCTCAAATCACCTGGGATAAACATGCATAAAAAGAAGGGTCAACACAAAGGTTGAGTGAAATTCATAGGTTTGATATGTAATAGTTGAATACAAGTTATCATAATGGAAATATTGGTATTGCAGGGATAATTATCATGGAGAACAGTATTATTACCCTAAACTCATGAATCACATAAAGAGATATTAAAGAGATATTGGGAGATACTACCCAAAGAGATATTAAAGAAATATTGGGAGATACTACCCAAATAGATATTGAAGAGATATTGGGAGATACTACCCAAATAGATATTAAAGAGATATTTTCATGAACTTAGGCAATAATATATCAGGATAGCATATAGTTTAGAAAAACACTTGCATTCGTGGTTTATAGCAGGTATCACGGGTTTATAAAGTATGTGAGGTTATGAACTCATTAAGTCTTTGAAAAGTAATCACATTGTTATGAGTATATAAAAGAGTTTGTAACAAGCATGTATCCCCCTCGCGGGTTTATAAAACATGTAAATAAGTAAAGGCGAGGTTATGAATCTCACTAAGTCTTTGAAAAGTAATCACATTGTTATAAGATAAACGAGTATATAAAAGAGTTTGTAACCAAGCATGTATCCCCCTCGCGGGTTTATAAAACATGTAAATAAGTAAAGGCGAGGTTATGAATCTCACCTGATAGGTAGATGTAATAAATATTCCAAAATGAAAGCTGACGACCTTATCACAATCTTATCGGGGAATGTTGATATAGCAAAATGAAAACATCACTCGAGTTGTTCGAGGTTGATGGTCTTCATAGCACTTGGAGTTTATGCAATGTAGTTTTCTCTATTTTGTATCTTGTGTTATGATTGATCATTATGTTGCATTCCTGAGTTTCCGCCTTTGTCGGGGTCTGACAGATTGGTAATCAGAGCCAAGGTTATAGAGAACTAGGTGGATTGGCCTAGACTATAACCTAAGATCTGTCGTTTAGTTACGTATAAGATCTATGTGCACGGTGTTCCGCTTTTGTGTGATCGCAGTTTTGTGCTTTAGTTATGTCGGTCATTAAAATATGTGAGCTCAATATTGAATATGACTGGGAAAGGATGCGAATATAAGTACGGTAGCCAACGCAGTTATAAGCGTATCACAACTCACTCATACTTAGTAATGTTGTTCACACAAATCAATGTTGACATCGTAGGGTGATGTTATGTGTATATCTATATATAGTAAGATATTCTATATATATGCGCGAGTCTTCCTGCCTACCTAACGTTGCCCATGTTCTCCCTTGTGTGGATAATGCCGCCAAGGGTGATGACCCAAAGTGCTGGTCGGCCTGCTGTCGAATCACTATGAGGGGGAACGAGTGTACGGGTTGGTAAAGGTGGAAGGGGTAGAAGACCTATGGAAGGTAATGATGAGCGTGTTGATGATTTGAATGGTCAAGGAAATGACCAAGGTATGGGAGCTAATAGAGGTGTAGAGGGAGTCAATGGGAATGTAGAGGGAGCCAATAGGGGAGCACCCGACTTCTCGATGATCATTGCCCAACAATTGCAGAACCTCTTACCCGCCATGCTAGCTCAGGTTAGTAACCGAGGAAATATTGGAAATCAGAATGGTAACGTGGTTAATAAGAACATTCAGGAGAACGTCAGGAATGTGATAGTAAATGGCAACCGAGTAGGTTGTTCATATAAGGAGTTCTTAACTTGTAACCCTAAGGAATATGATGGTAAGTGAGGTGCTGTAGTTCTTCCTTGTTGAATTGAGAAAATGGAGTCTGGCATGATATGAGTGGTTGTAGTATTGACCAAAAAGTCCTATTTTCTTGCTTCGGGTCTTAAAATATTCAAAGCTTGCTTGCTCACTTTTCTTAGATCTTCTAGAACTTATTGGAGCAAAAATGATTCTGCCTTATAATGGGTTACAGAGATGAAAAGGGTGGGTGCGAGATTGAATATTGTTTGTGCTACTATTTATACTCGAAGAACAAATGGATGAGGCTAAGGAAGCTGTTGTATTCCTGTCCAAAGACATACGTACTAGCTACTAAATGATTGTAGTCAATATGCTTAGTTTACAAGCTAGATAGTAGATTTAGGTGGTGGGAAGACTTTCTATGCTTTTCACGGCTAAATTAGCTACCAAAGGACGTCATGTGGCTTCATTTGAGACCAAGCAAAAATGTACAAGGAGTTGCATAAGGTGCTTAGGAGGGTTAAGGTGCTTGTCATTGAGGTGCTTGTGCGCAAGAAATAGTTCAAAGTGGGTTATTTTACAAGATTGGCAGTCACGGGTTCATATGAGCTTATTAGTGCTCGAAATGTTTTTCTTGGCTCGGTTTTCGTATACATTGATCATGTAATGATAGATTACTGATCTTAGGCCCGATGTTAAATTAAGTATTATTAAAGATGAAAAATAGATTGGTGGTTTGGGTAAAATGGTCAAAAATGAATGAAGAACAAGCCGTGGGCACATTAGGTACATTATGGGTTTCATTAAATATTTCAAGATTATAACTTTCTACATTGCTAGGAAAATATAGATGATTGGATTGTAAACTCATTTTTTAGGAGATATTACAATGGCACTTGATTTGAAGTTTGAGGTTTAAATGGTAAAAAACAAGTAAACGGGTTGAATGTTCTCATTAGGGCAACGAATAGGGTTACTTTGGATGACATTTCATGTATAATTAGATGAAATGTTCAAATAATGATTGTTATATGATTATAATGTTTGTAAAATAAGTGTATTTTACTTCTTTGAGTGTTTGTTTGAGGGTTATAATGATAAAAATTAAGAAACTGTCTGTTTAGTGTTTTGAGCTTGGGTTAGGGTTTCTAACTTTGGTTCATGTAAGTTCAAGAAAAGAAGAATAATATGGATTGTAAATGAAGCATTTGATTTGCTTGTAACTTGTACTTGATGGATTGTACAAGATTCTTTAGGAAAACGGAGGTAAAATGGCTATTTTTGATGTCATGCTTAATGACTTGTACATTAAGCTTCTTGTACCTTTCTTTGAAGAGAATGTATATTCATATGAATGTAATATTACTTGTACTTATGCTTGAGAGTAGCATCTCCATTCACTTTAGATATTAACCGCTTCCTGGAATAAGGGTTTAGAGGTAATAAGAACGTAACGGATTAAAGGCCCATTACCGATATAATGTTGCGAATGGAACATTATAGGAAAAATGTACTATTGTAAAAATGATATTAAGATATTGGCTGACATGTTAAGATGTTTGCTTGACATAATATAGAAGATAGGATTGCGTAGATAGTTTGTGAGCTTGTCACTTATAGATATGCAAGTTATATGCATATTGAGATATTGGTAATGCAAGTAACGTAACAAAGCAAAAAATTTCCCGTACAATTGTGATCATAGTAAAATAGATTGATTTTACATTTGATGAAAATTCTGGGTTGTTATACTATAATTGCTATGCCTCCCCTCAATTTTTACATACCTTATATATCTCGTATTTTGCTATGTTGTCATTTTAGTTTTTTTCCTACCATTATCTGATATATATGTATTACTTTCTAGTATTTTGATCTATGTTTTTCCCCACCTAAGAAGACCTCGTTGTGGGAAACCGTTTTGTCCCAACTAGACTAAGCTTAAAGGAGCCACTGTGGAACCGAAGGAGATAGGATAGTTGATCGTTTGTCGGATGCACGTAATAGGGCTGGACTAGCAGAGTTGGGTGATTCTTACGAAGGTAAAGTCAAACCCAAGCGAGGACCAGCATAAGTTTATCCCGTCCTTTACCTCGTCATGTTGTTATTGATTATTTCTTTCGGATATTTCGTATTTTGGGAATTGTTGCAAGACTTTTGTTCCTTTATGTCGTTTTGATTTTATTTTGATATAAGTAAGTAGTTATTTGATGGAGCATCCTTTATGTGTTAATTTGGAGTTGTTTAAGATATGCAATGTGGTATATGTGTTTATATGTGAATTATGATTCAAATGGGTAGTCTTAGAAGTAAGTACACGTGTGAAAGGATGCACTTGTAATTATGGTGGCCAACATAATTATAAACGCATCACATACGTAGACTTATGACTATGATTGCATTTATTTGTGTTTGGTTGTAAAGTGGTAGTGTAATATGTTTTTTTTATATGTGTATTCATGATAAGGATGGTGGTATGCGTAGAGAATTATTCTCTTACCCTAATTGGAGGATATGTTAAATTGAGTTGTATAGATAGTAAGTTTCTCTTCTATCTTGTATTTGCGGATACCTAGTACTATTATTATTATTGTGGTTGCTCGTTGCTTGATTGTTTATTGGATCTGCTCTTTCGGATATAGGCGCGTTTCGTTAGTTCTTTCGTTGCATTGATTACTCGTATGAGTATTAAATGTTTCTTTTGAGCACTAATTGTTCCTAACATATTAGTTTGGATCATTACACCCTTCTTTGTATAACCCTTGTTTTTGTAACGCCGTTGGCGACTCAGACGTGATTTTTTTGATTTTTTAGTATCGATGCTTTTAGGTTGCTCTGTTTGACGTTATTGGGATAAGACCTTACGTTTTTCTTTTTGAGTACGTAACGCCTTTAATGATTTTCTTGTAACGAGTTTGTTTGGATTTTAATTTTGAGTATCATGGTTTCATGGTATTTTTTCTTTCGTTTTCAAATAATAGAATTGTGTTAGAGTCTGTACGGTGTTTTACGATCCCTTTTGGTATTATGGTGTCCTTTGTTTGAGTAACATATTTTATAATTGATGTCTAATTATAAAAGCCCTTTTGAAGTATTGTGTTAGTGTTTGGGAAAAACTGTGTTTAAAATGATCTTTGTAAATAGAATATGTTTAAATGGCCTATGCAAATAGGATATGAAAATTGTTGAGTGGTTAAATAAATTTTATTTTATTATAAAAAGCAGGTTTAAAGTGATTCATAGTGGTAAGAGTAAAAGCAAAACGGGTCAAATTAGGGTTTCAAAACATAAACGCGCGGGTTTTAATTTCAAATTCCTTCAATAATCAATAAAGTAGTTATAATAACATTAGTCAATCATGTTAGGATAGATTATAACAATATTTAGCCATTATAACATTTACTTTTAAGAAAAACATAAAATTAGGGTTTCGGGTGTATGGTTTTGGATCAAAACGGAAAATGAGCATGAATTGAGTTATGAAACTTTAAAAAGAGTTTATTTACTTATTATATGAACATTATAAGGGTGTAGGATCAGGCATGAAGATGATAGAACCTGGTTTTGAGCTTATAGCTTGAAAATGGGTCAAAATCGGGACTTTTAGCTTCGTATGCCTAGTTTTCTTGCTTCGGGTCTTTAAATCTTCAAAGCTTCGCTTGCTTACTTCTCTTAGATCTTCTTAGAACTTATTGGAGCAAAGGATTGCTGCCTTATATGGGTTATAGAGAGAAAAGGGTGGGTGCGAGTTTGAATGAGGGATTTGTGCTTCTATTTATAGTCGAACAAGATGGAGGAGGCTAAGGAAGCTTTGTATTCTGATCCAAGACATGTGTACTAGCTACTAACTGATGTGGGAAGTCTAGATGATGAGTTTTACAAGCTAGGATAGTAGATTTAGGTGGTGGATAGCTTCTATGCTTGCCACGGCTGAATTAGCTACCAAGGGAGTCATGTGGCTTCATTTGAGACCAAGCAAAGGTACAAGGAGCTGCATAAGGTGCTTAGGAGGGTTAAGGTGCTTGTCATTGAGGTGCTTGTGTGCAAGAAATAGTTCAAAGTGGGTTATTTTGCAAGATTGGCAGCCGCGGGTTCATATGAGCTTATTAGGGCTCGAAATGTTTTTCTTGGCTTGGTTTTCGTATACATTGATCATGTAATGATAGATTACTGATCTTAGGCCATGTATTAAGGATTATTAATGAAAATTGGTTGGTGGTTTGGGTTAAAATGGGTCGAAAATGAATAAGACAAGCCGTGGGCACATTAGGGTACATTAGGGTTTTCATTAGAGTTTTCAAGGCTTATAACTTTTGTACATTGCTAGGAAAATGATAGATGATGGATTGTAAACTCATTTTAGGAGTTTACAATGGCACTTGATTGATTGTTGGAGGTTTAAATGGTTAAAAACGAGTAAACGGGTTGAATGTTCTCATTAGGGCACGATTAGGGTTTCTTGGATTCATTTCGTGTATAATTGAGATGAAATGTTGAAATGATGATTGTATATGATTAGTAATGTTGTAAAATAAGTTATTTTAACTTATTTGAGTGTTGGTTGAGGTTTATAATGGATAAAAACGAAGAAACGGGTCATGGTTTAGTGTTTTGCTCGGGTTAGGGTTTCTGACTTTGGTTTCTTGTAATTTCATGAAATGGGAATGAATATGGATTGTAAATGAAGCATTTGACTTGCTTGTAACTTGTACTTGATGGATTGTACAAGATTCTTTAGGAAAACTTAAAAATTTGATGAAACGGGTCATGGTTTCTAATATTGGTGTTTCTTTTGTCAATGTTAATTTTTCAGAAAGAGTATGATTATGGATTGATTTGAAAATGTAATGCATGACTTGATTTGTAACCTTTTACTTGATAATATTGTACAAAGATTACTTAGGAAAACGGTAGTTTTTCAAAACGGTATTTTGGGATATCGTGCATTAATGACTTGTACATTATGTATTAAAGACTTGTACCTTTCTTTGGAGAGAATGTATTATTCAAATGAGATGTTATATGACTTGTATATATGCTTTAGTAGCTTGTACATTCGCTTTAGATATTAACCTTTCATGGAATTAGGGTTTAGAGGTATACGATAATGGTTTAAAGCCCGTTTTGATATAACGTTGCGAATGGTACATTATATGAGTAATGTACTTTGTAATAATGATATTAAGATATTGACTTGACATGTTATGATGTTTGCTTGACATATAAATAGATATAGATGGCATAGGTAGGTTGCGTGAGCTCGTCTACTTTAGATATGCAAGTTATATTGCATATTGAGATATTGGTAATGCAAGTGATGTAACAAAGCGGAAAATTTCCCGTACAATTATGATCATAGTAAAATAGATTGATTTTACATTTGATGAAAATTCTAGGTTGTTATAAAAAAAGTGGTGGTCTTTGCATAGATTGCCCTTCTAGATATTTATATGAATCCATAGATCGATTCAAGCTTTAATGTACAATATACGTTAAAGATCTTGGGTGACCTTGGCTTTTGATACCAATTGTGGAAACTAGAAAGGGGGGAAGGGGTGAATGGTTTTTATCGTTTTATTACTAAAACTTTGATTGTCAACTTATGTGAACTCAAGAGATATACACAAGTGTATATGATAGCAAAGCAATAAGTAGAAATATAAACAAGTAAGGATAGGAAAGGTCAAACTGATGACACAATGATTTATAATGGTTTGGCTACGAAGCTCCTCTTGCCCTACTCCACTCCTCAAGAACCTAATTTTTCTGGTACTAAGCTAAATACCGAGTTCTACTTCGAGATAGAACCAATCTAACACACTAAATACAAACCTATCATACACATATGATACACACAACACACAACATAAGATATACAAGATGAATGATTATCACAATCGTGATGACACAACTAAACTATTAACACTTGAAGCTTGACGTCTTCGCTTGTGTTCTTTACTAAAGAGTGGAATTAGTTGATCACTTGTAATGAATTATGAAACAAGTATAATGATCAAATAATATGAAAAAGATAAAAGATATGTATTAAAATATTTGTCAAGAGTTTTCTAAAATGAAGACTTAATGATGTCCCAGCTAGTAGGTCGATGGGATCCACGGATTCAGCATCAGCTGGATCCGTCCTTTAGTTTTGGTGGATCCATAGGAGGAGCTGGGACAATCTTTGTCATTTTGTGATTAACCCTAAATCTTTACAAAATATTGTTTTGTACTTAATAAAACTTGTTTACTAGATTCTTATAGAAGAAAAATATTTTTTATCACTAATAAGGAAAGATCTTCTAGATTCAAGAAGATTTGGAAATATTGTTTCCACTTATGGTTAATCTTATTTTGTCTTACATGATTAATATAACTAGCTTATAATTAATCATGTGTTAACCTAAATCATTTGATTAGAAAAGGTTTATGCAAATGATAATATTTTTCTTTGATCATTAACTATGTTTAATAATGTCATATTCATACCTTAAGTGATTTGTCGTCGTCAAGTAAACTTTCGACTAAATAACCTGTTTACGTAAACTTTTACGTAGTATGACATTATATTTGTTATTATCAAAACATGAAGATCATTAAATATAATATCGTTTTTGCGCGAATATTTGTATTAACACCACACCATCCTACTTTCAGAGATAGTGTGGCCTACCGTCGATGGAGAGCTGTACCATTATCTACTATGTATTCACCTACTATTTCTGAGTCATCATATGAGGGTTATTCTTCTAACACATTAGATTCTTCGACAGAGATTTCTTCACATTCTTCTTATTTTGATGATGCTCAGTCACCTTCAGTGTCTTTACCTCGTAGAAGACCACAGTGTTCTGATTATGTTACAACTTCGCCATTGTTGTTCGTTGGACCATCTCGAAGGAGATGTAGGTCTCCGGCTACTTTAGTATATCACGTGTGCGTGCTGACCAGCTCCTACCTCGCAAGAGGTTTAGGGATTCTTCGGCCGCATCTTCTCCTGAGGATAGTATTGAGGAGAGTATGGAGGTGGGTAGTGCGACACACATTGATTCGGATATTTTAGCTGATATTAAGGTAGACGTAGCAGAGGCTGTGGCAGTTGTTGAGGTTGATGCTGGGGTTAAGTCTGATGTTGAGGGTGAGTGGGTTGACGAGGCATAAGATGATGTCGAGTCTAGTGCTAGAGGTATAGTTAAGATCAGGGTTGATATAGTTGTTGGGCGAGAGGTCTCTGATGACATTATTGTGCCTATGAGTGATGAGGAATCTATAGAGGATTTTCAAATAGGGTTGGATGTAGTTATTTAGAAGTTTAATGATCATATGACAGAGATTCATGCTCGAAGAGTTACAAACATTAAGGAGGAGCAGAGAGCTCAGGAGGTCAGAGCTTTGGCTGATGAGAGAGAGAGGGCTAGATTGCTTAACAAGGTTGAAGTGTTAAAGAGGGATAACATGAGACTTCGAGGGATGTTGGGCGTAAAGAGAGATAGGGTTGATAGTGTCCGACGACATATAGGGTATGTTCAAGAGGAGTTGAGGCCAATTTGTTTATTCCGCTACTATGATAGAGTAGATTTCAGGAGACTTAAGACTTTCGTTATGAGGTGTCTTGGCTATCATCCTTAGATTATTACATCATGACTTGTGTAGTGTCTAGACTTAGCTAGTAGTAGTATTTTGGATGTGTATCATATTTTAGGAAACGATGATGTAACTAACTTATTAGCTATGTTATGATGACTTACCTTATCTTATCTTATCTATCTTATCTATTTATGATTATTCTGTTATATCCCCTAAGTGATGCAATGTTATTTATTTCGTCCTGGCAAGATGTGATCTTATTATGTTTAATTTTTACATCTCGTTATTTCTACATATCGTTATCATAACTAACTCTCGTATCGAATCTCACCATGTGTTATATTTTATTTTTATGATAGATCAATGACTATTACTCGATACGGAATGATACCTAAGGCTATTGAAGCATTGATTGCTCAACGTGTGGCTAAGGCATTGGCTGCTCAAGAGACTAACCGTAACCTTGGACCCATCATCAAAAGTGAAAGTGAGAATAGAGAAGATGATAGGAATAGTAATAATTGAGGGAATG
>BQNB010142821.1:0-17078 GCA_026074375.1 Tanacetum coccineum | reverse complement strand
TATAAGATTCTCTTTTTTCAAGTGTGGTCCAATAAGGTGCTTCCTCCTCACCTAAGTCTACTCCTTTTACACCGAATATCGACCTAGTAATTCCTTCTCATACGCTATTTTGGCCATCCTACAATCTATAACTGCATTGGCGGTAGCTAGGAATCCTCTTCCTACAAGCAAAGGGGTCTCGGGGTCTTTTTTCATATCAATTACGTAGAAGTCATTTAATAGTTTTAGTTTTCCTATGTGGACTTCTACGTCTTTCACAATCCCAACGGGGTAGGATCTGGTTCCGTCAGCCAATCCAAAGATATGGCCAGTCTCTTCTAATAGTCCAATGTTAAGCTTTTTGAAGAGGTAAAGTGGCATTATGTTTACGCATGATCCTAGATCGGAAAAGGTATCGAAAGGTTTTGAGTCCCCTAGTCTATAAGGTAGAGTGAATAGTTTGGGGTCCTCTATTTTCGCAGGTATCTCTCCTTAGACAAATGCTGATCCGTTTTTGCCTAGTTCTAAGCTCTCTACGTATTTGTCTAATATGGAATTATAGATTGGGGCGTGAGCTAGGACTTCAAGAACCGGTAGGTTAAGATGCAAATCTTGGAATTCATCTTCAAGAGTTGGTTCAGGCTCTTCTAGTTGTGATGGTTTATTTTCAATCTCGGGTTGCCACAGGATGGTTTGGGAAATGGTTGGCTCCTTGAAATGTGCCTTAATAGCATTGATTGAGTTGGAAAGGTGAGATGAACATTGGGGATCGATAGTTAGGTATGAACGAGCAGATAAAACTAGGGTAGTACCCAGTTTCGGGTTCTTAACTGCATTGATAGGTAGTGTGTCTGCTATTCGATCGGTGATTGCTTTTAACACAATGTCTATTTTGTTGGTCATCTCACCTTGTTATCGTTTGAAATCGGCTTCAAACTTGGACAATCTAGCGTCTTGAGATGCCATGAATTCAGAAACCAGTCCTTCTATATTTCATTGATTGGTAAAATTTTAAGGACGGTTGTTGAAAGAACGGTTCAGGATCGAACTGTTAGATTGGAACTGGTTAGGTGGGTTTGAGAAATTGTTTTGGGGATTTTGGGGTTGTCTCCACCTAAGGTTTGGGTGACCTTTCCATGATGGATTGTAGGTGTCACCAAGATTGTTTTGCTCAGGCTTGAAATTATACCACTTACCTCCCGCTTCATCGGTACGCGAGGATGCGTATTCAACAAAGGCTTGTTCGGGGTCTTTCATGCAATACTGAGTGTCGTAGGGACCACTATAGATTTCACATGAGGTAGTGATTTTGTTTACTTAGGTAGGCTGTGTCGGAGCAAGATGTGCCTCCATCAAGTGTTGGACTTGATTTTCGAGCTCGATTAGACGGCGGTCAGATGTACTCAGGACATCTTGAGGCAATACGATTGCCTTGACTGGCTTAGCGAATCCCTTGAGTCATTCTAACTTTGGTTGTCATAGAGGGCGAGGTCCTCTAATAATGCCCAGGATTCTTCAGCGTTGAGGTCACGAAGCTTACCACCAACCGATTGGTCAATGGTTCGTCTTGTGACGGCATTGACATGGTCATAAAAAATTTAGACTTGAAGCCAAAGGTCGATGCCATGATGAGGGACTTTTTGGAGTAAGTCCTTGAAATGAGTCCATGCTTCGGATAGAGATTCTCCATGATGTTGTTGGAACATCAGGATATCGTTGCGGAGTTTTGCGGTCCTTCCCGGTGGAAAGAATTGAGCAAGGAATCGGGTAGTAAGATCCTCCCATGTGGAGATGGATCCTGCTGGAAGACGTTCAAGCCAATTGCTAGCTTGATTGCGTAGGAAAAATTGAAATAAACATAGGCGCCTTCTTTCCCTATTTTCACCATCAATGTCAAGCGAGTCCAAAAGTTTAAGGAAATCCTTGAGGTGTTAATTTGGATCCTCAGACTGAAGTCCGTGGAATGAGCATCCGTTTTGCACCAAACGGATGGTGTCAGATCGAAAAGGTAGCACGTTTTTTCCTACAGGGAGCTCAATGGTATTCCTGTAGCCCTCGTGGCTTGGTTTGGAGTAGTATCCAAGAGTACGGATAGGATTCTCGTCTCTCATGGTGCTTGACGAGAATGAGTTATGAAACAGATAGCACAAAGAAAAGATAGACTATGAGAAAGCTAATATGCGGAAATTAAAGTCTGACTTAAAAGGATTCAAGCGAGTAGAACTAAGTTAAACTATGATCAGAACCTAACTATTCCCCAGGCGGTGGCACCAAAAAACTTGATGCGGTCGTCGTAGTACTTCTACAAGAAGTTTTACAACTCCCTAGGTAGAGCATCTAATTGTTGTAGTAGTAGTATATGCAAGACTCGAGGGTTGTTATCGTTCACTCGGGGAATAGGTTGGGAAGGCTTAATCATGGTCTAACAAGGGTTGAGAGAAGATTATTTTTGTGTTTTTATGTTTTATGGAAAGCAAGTAAATCATATATATTTGAGAGGTGGTTGGTTTTAGCTGTTGTAGTAGTATAGTAGTATAGACAAGACTCTTGCGGGTTGTTATCGTCCTCGAGTATAGGTTGGGAAGGCTTGATCCACAGTCTAATATACTCATAAATCTAAATGTAGTGAGGACAGATTATTTTTGTATTTTTGTATTTTTATAATTGAAATGCAGTTAATCATCTATATTTTAGGAGCTTGAGTTCTGGTTGAGCTAAGTTAAAACTAAATTCTAAATCTAACTTAATGGTAATAACAATAAGATAAAAGAACTGTCTGTGTATCTTTAACAAGAGTATTACTCCCTAGATTTGCTCTTCTTCCTAGTTTATGTTGCCTTTGTCACGCTTCTATTGAGGACTTCTGTCTACTATTCAATTTTCCAAAGTCATGAACGAATTAACACGAACCAGCCGCATACATAGCATTTCGCTAAAGCAACGCAACAGCAAGGAGTATCTATACATCAAGACCACACTATACAGGCGCCCCTAAGAGGTTACCAACGAAAGTCTGCGTGTGAAATATATTAAAAACTGATCAACATCTTATAAGGGTCAATGAGTAGGATAGACTGTTACCGAATGGTATTCTTTCTACACAATCATGTTCTTCCCAACAAGCAAACAGCGATACATCTACAAAAGTTGATTTTCTAAGCCTAACATGCACATCCAACACACCTTATTATAACAAAACATTTGTGCCACTAAGACTATATTCTAGGTTTCATAAAACTAAATAAACACAATTAGGGAGAGCTTAGCCTAACATTTAACTTAAAGCAAGAACACTAGATTGAATCAAACAACACATAGACATATTGTAAAAGATTAAATAATACCTTTCCGATTAAAACATGAGTTGATAGGAATCTACAATCATCGGCGGGGGGGCGCGGGGGAGGTTTTAGGCCAAATTCGTCCCTAAACCCAGCTGCTAAATCATGAACTAGGCGCGTACCCTCCTTTTTATTTCTAAATGTTACACAACTTCAAAACCTAATCTCTCGGGTTTGAGTATACATAGGAAAAATCGTTTATGAGGAGTCGCGTTTTAACCAGTGACGTCATCGAAAGAGAATATTTTCTATTACAAAATGAGTCTGGGTCATGTGCTTTGGACACCTGTCATTAAATCACGTGACACAGAATAAAACCGAGTCCTTTAGATCAGCGTTTTGACGGTGTCTACGTTGTATTTTGTGTACCCCGTCTCCACCACCTGTATGAGTCAAACTTTGAGCTCCAGTTTGGTGTAGGTTCTGTAAGTCTTGTCCGTTTCTTTCCTAAATGTGCCGAATCACATGTATTTTTTCCTCCAATGCCTTCCAAATAAGGCCCCCAAAAAAAAAATAATACCCCCCCCTGAAAAGAACTTTTCAAGTACCTATTTTGGGCATAAACACATGAGATTCTTCTAGGATCTTAAACGACATCCAGATAAAAAGTGTATACAACAACAACACCTCTCAACATAGGGTTCTCAACCCTATTCTAAATCTACCATTACTCCTGTTTTACATCTTCAAGTGAAATTCTTTCTATCTCCCCGCTTTTTTAGGGTTCTCAAACCCTATTGTATCTACCATTACTCCATGTTTTAATCAAGTGAAGTTCTTTTATCCCTTTAATCTTTCAATATGTCTATGTGTTGTTTGATTAAATGTTCTTCCCTTTTTTTTAACATGTTAGGCTAAATTAATTAGTGTTTGCTTATGATTTCATGAAAATTAGTTTGTAATTCCTTTTAATATTTCTTCTTGTTGGTGGTGTGCACGTTAGGCTCTAGAAAACTAGCTTCTTTATAGATTGCGAAGACGTCTAGGGAAACGTGATAGTGTAGAAAGGATACCATCGCAAAAGTCTTCATACTACATTGCCCTAATATTGTTGATCACCTTTTAAGTGTTTGAACGCGTGTAATATACTCTTAGGGGCCTTGTAATAGTCTTCATACTACCTTACTTATGTGTTGCTTTAACGGAATATTACATAGAAAGTGGGTTCTTGTAATTCACTTAATACTTACACATTACACCGCAAGTGTGACGGGCAATAGGATTAGGAAGAGCAAATTAAGGAGTAGTGCATGATTAAGTGAGCACGTTCGTTTACTTATACGAGTTTCCACAGTAGATTAGATTAGATTTAGATTAGTAGTTAATTAGTTTAAAACAAACCCCTTCAAAACCGAGATTTGACTTGCTTTCGGTTTTGAAGGGGTTTGTTTTAAACTAATTAAGAAACCCATCACAAGAAACCCCACGAATGGCCAAGTTCCTTCTTTTTATTGATAATACCATGGTAGTACATGCTATTTTCATCACCTTCAATCGCCCATTTAATCTTGGCTTTTTGTATCAAATCAAAAGTATCCTTTTTATCATTATCCGCCAACTCTTTTGCCAAATTTGATCTTATTGTCACATCAGTCAAAGACCCCTCCTCCTATCTAATTTTTTTATCAATCTCAACCACCTTTGTCTTTGAATCTTTCTTGTGGCTTTGTCTGTTCTTTACTTTTTCTGAACTCCACACCTTCAAGCACTTTTTAAGTGTTTTAGTTTTTCTTTTAAAGTCACCATGACACTACTATGGTAGCACCCATCATCTCTCCACGAGTTTTCCACAACCAACATAAAATCCTCTTCAAGGAACTGATGTGTTTCAAAAGCTTTAAATTTATAAGACTAGACATACCGGTTAATTGATGAAAACACACGCGAAAGTATACCCTTTCGAGTGTAGTAAAGTCTAGGTAAGTCCATGTCGTCCCAAGGGAGTTGTGTTTTTTCAGATTCAAAAAGTAGTTTAACAAGTAAGTCTAAATGATTGTCACGATCATTAGACTCATATTTGAAATAACGACTAAATTATACCAAATGCTAGAAATGATTACATTATACCAAAATTGTTAACATATATTTGTTTAGGCTTAGGGAGACATGAGTTTAGAAATGATATATAAAGATATGCAAACACAAACAAAGCATACAAGTGATGAATAACGGGTAATTACCAACACATGTATATCTACCGATTATGCTAAGGACGCCTTTCGACCTATGATCCTAGGCATATAACTAGTGCATTAAGATAGGTTTGTGGTCAATGTCCATGCAAGTAAACTTCCCATAATTAAGTCGTTAGATGTGAGATTAGGCCTTAAACACATAATCATTCGGGTTGTCTAGCAATTTACTATCCAATTCTCACAAGTCTAGTATTGATTCGCGACTCAAAATCAAACACAACAATAGACTCTTTTGGCCTATATCGACTGAGATGATCAACCAAAGGATAGACAATAATCCGAATAATAACATATCAAGCATACAAGCAGGAAACATCAAAAGCATATCAAAACAATCAAGACTATATCATAAGAAACTTTAATAAAGCAACTTTTCCTAAAACTTAATTTTAAGCTAGGAAAAAGCTAATTAAGTTGACAGTTTTGGTTTTTAAGACTTGAAAGAAATAAGCTAAACAGTTTGCTCTTTAAGACTCAATAAGCATTTAGAAAACAAATAAGCTGAAAACAGATAAACACCTAAACCTAATAAGCACTAGGTACAAGAAATAAGCAAACCAATTAAGCTGGAAAAGCACTTAAATCCATTTAGACAACAGACATAAAAACAGATTCTAAAGACTTTTTGCTAATTAGTAAAATAGAGAGCTAATTAGCAAAAAGTCTTAGAGAGCTTAGTAGCCTATTCAGTTAAGCCTTAGAGAGCTTAACTGAATTATTACTAGCTTATTAGATAACAAAAGAGCTTAATGAGCTTAATTAGGTAATATCACAAAACATTTTAAGATGAAATTAGCATAATAGTAAAACAAAAATTTAACACAATTTAAAAGCAAACTGAATTTTATTAATGATAAACTGAGTTACAATGCTTTGAAAGGAAAATACAGTAATTAAAAAGGCAATAAGCTAAAAACTATACTAATAAGCTACTAAATACTACACTAGATGACCTCTATTATGTGAGTGAGAGCTTTATTTATAGCCATAAGAGGAAGGATCTAGAGCTTGAGGAGCGTCCCATTTCATCAATCCTAGCCATTGATTCCAAACCGCCTCTAATCAATCAATCTCAGCCCTTGATTTGATACACGTCTCTTCATCCAATGATATCACTCAGGATCGCCAACGTGGCTAAAATAGGTGTCAGAGGTGTCAGGAGGCCTTCTAGAAGGGTACGTGTGCGTGAGTTGGATTTTACCCTAGTTGCGTCATGGGTGAAAATGAGAGGGAAAAAGGGGGAAAGAGATGGGTGAACAGTAATTTTTGACCTGAGTTTAATATCATTGACTTGGGCTTTGACCCGGGTGTAAGGATTGGGCTTTTGTTTAAATCTTGGGCCGACTAAGAGATTAGGTTATGGATTTTGGACTTAATTTATAAAAGGGCTTATGGTTTAGTATTTCAATGCTTAATGGGCTGACTCGGCCCAATAAATGGGTACGGGTTGGCCCATTAAGGATGAATACGCCTTTGGCTTTGGTTTTCCGTGCTCTTTTCATTCCCGTGCTTGGTTTTGTTTGTTTTGGCCTTGTTTTTGTCCTTTTATGAGATATCTGTACCTGCAAGACACAATTTACAATACAAACGTATACAATGCATTTTCATATCGTTTTTGTTCATTATTGGTCTTTTTAGCTTAATATTAAGAAATAAATGATATGTGTTTAAGCACATATCAAAGGTAAACTAACCGAGTTAACGAATGATACCAAAAACTAAACGATTAGACGTTGTCCTTCTATGAATAAATACTTTTCTTGCGAACCTCTTCGGCGCTTTTTCGTTCTCTAAAATCGACTTTTGAGGTTTAGGTATCGAAATATGAATTTAGCACACTTAAAACTCCGTTTTTGAGTTTACTATTTATATAGGTTTTGGTAAGTCGTTTTGGCATACGGCTTATCCAAGTGTTGGATACGGCGTATTAGGGATTTCTTGGAGTAGGGACCACGTTTGATATCTTCCAGAATATTATATTGATTCCATATCTTGAATACGACGTATTGAGTCCTCTGGATACGGCGTATTGATCTTTATTCTTGTGTGGTCTTTGGTGAGTGCAGACATGGATACGCCGTATCTTCCTTGATGGAACGCGTATGGTCTTAGAATAGTAAGCTTCAAATATCCTTCATTTAAGCTTTAAATGCGCGCCTTTTGCCAAACTTTCTCCTATTTACTACTCCATAAAGTACTGTAATTCTCAAATATAAACATTAAGTAACAATTCCTTTGCAATAACTTACAAAATAGGGTTAATATCGATGGATAAAGAGGCTATAAAATAGACGTTATTTGATTCATCAAATATCCCCCACTTGAATCCTATTTGTCCTCATGTAGCCTTTAGAAGTTTATAAAAATGTTATCCTAAGGATATTTTTCGTTAAAGCATTTATTTTGATCTATTACAAGTACATAACCAAACACCTCACGAAGTAGGAAGATGAAAACACTCAATCACTCTAACTATTCTATGTGAACAGTAACTCAATTCGCTCAATTGCTCGGTCGTAGTACAGTATCTACATAAGCATGGCAAGGACATACAACTCCCCCACTAAAGCCAAGGAGTAACAAGTTTATATAGGTAAATATGGGTTTTGTAATGGAAAGGCGTACGGTTGATCATTCTACAATCTTTCAACCAGAAGTACCATTCCAACAAGGCAAGCTTGAAGCACACAATACACACACCGAATACGGGATAGACATGTGTTTCGATCACAACCCATTTGTTCGAATTAACAACAGTTAGGATGAAGAATGATATAGGGTAGGAACCTTCTAACTTTCACCAAAAGTCATAAACCAATGAGGTACAAGACATGCATACATGGCCGTAACGACGGAATAGACATGCATGTTCGTATGGATCCTCATTCGCGTAAAACCAGCGGCTAATCATCACGTGAGAGGGAAGTAATTTGTTGTTAAATAAAAATCAAGAAAAAAATATATTAAGACTTAAGATACAAGTTGCTACACACTTATTTCCCGACCGTTACCATGATAAAGACACAACTATTTACAACGTCTTGATCATAGATAAAAAACAACAACCTAAGTTGGCGTTCCCGTAACGATCAACTTCCCAATCATCCCAAAACTTTTACATACTCTACAAGGTAAGTGGCGATATCTTCCACTTTGTACAATACTCTACATCGTTGATTTTTTTAGACGCATCAATGAATAATCGATCGTTCGTGTAATTCCTTCAGTAATGCTCTTTGCGAAACGATTATCTTCAAACTTTCTTTCTCTCTTTTTGTATTTTTTTCTCATTTTTTCAATTTTTTTATACCTATTCTTCAAATCTCGGAGTAGTTTCATCATCTTTACAATCATAATAATTTCGGATAATTCCTTCGGTAATTTCTTCGTTCTTCGGATTCACCAATAATTGTGACAGTAGTAGAATCACATGAGTTTTGACTACTAATAAACATTCTCATTTGCAATGTGCAAATTTCTAACCGCGCCAAAGATAGAAAATGACACAAGACTTGGGAAATACAAACTTTACACTTTAAGCAACTAGCAACTGTAAATTAAACTTAATCTAACAGGTTAGGTTAAGGTGTAAGGGTGTAACGAAATAAATAGTTGGTGTAAATTCCTAAAGGATTGGCTCTACGGGTTGCTCTAGTGGATCATCACTCTAAAGATGAAAGTGGACAGGGTTTAAACATGAGGTTAACTAACCAGTGTAGTTAGTTAATAAGTGTCACACCCCGCCAAGGCGGAAACGCGAGGCGTAAACAAGAATGGATATCATCACAACACATGGTGTCTATATAGAGAATACTAAAATGAAAACTAAAGTAAAGCAAAGACACAAAGTGTCATAACAATACCCAAAACCTAATGGTGTCTTTATTAATGAAAAAGAGGTATCGTCAATAAATGACATGCAAAAACATAATCCAAACAATTCATGCAAGCGCATTTATTCAAACAGAAATCATAAATAACTCCAAGCATCCTACGGTCTCTTCTAGCCACTTCGCTCTATCTTAGTACCATTAAGCTCACCTGAAAATGATGCTTAAAAACGTCAACACATCCGTGATATTATCAGCCCAATTACTGTGAATATCAAAACAATATAGGAAAATTATGCAACATATGAACTTATGCTAACATGCAAACCAAATCACCATATCAAACAAACTATACATATACTGGGTAGGCGTACCCCTTCGATCCCACATACGTCACTTACGCACCTAAAAGTCTACCAGCTGAAGCTTATATTTAGGCCTGGACCCATATCAATTTACTGAGTTGATCAATCCCAAATTAACGATCCGTGATATGATCAGCCCCACTATTAATGATCCTCAACACAACACAATATCATGCAACAACAAGCCATATGCAGTCACATAATGTCGACATGAAATCAAAACACATAATCACAGCAATTCAAAACATTTCCAAAACACTTAGCATCATTTCTATCCCAATTTAAAACATTAAAAAGAGGGACTATGAAACACACCTGATGCTTAGCTTCCCAAAAGAATCCAACAAAAGCTTCACAAACACTTCACGGATAATCTAAACAATTAAGCACACAATAAAATACCATAAATTAGGTATTCAACCCAATATGATATAACCTCAACTATGATGGATATCTAAGCTATCTACCATAGTTCTATACTTGTTTAAAACCTTTTCCAACTCTTATATACACCATTTACACTTCAATACTACACTTTAAATTTTATGGATTAGAGCAGAATTTTATACTCACTTACGCGTCCTAAACGTACCACTTAAACACTTCCACAATTCAAACCAAAATTCACCATGCTACATATATGTCTTATGAACCTCTCCTAGCTCTCCCAAAGTCATTATCCTTTTACAAATACCCTTTAGAAATTCATTAATCCAAAGTGTTCAGAATTCGGCCAGAATCTGACCCCATAAAAGTACGACGTTAGATAACCCACTTAAACTTCATAACATACTTAGAAAAAATTCAGGGGTCACACACAATATATAAAATAACTTCCAAGTCATTTAGAGACTCTAACTAGATGTCTAAGTATTTTTAGAAAAATCAAAACCAAAACAGAAATTCGTCACAGTTTTACACACTGATTTTGTAAAGACCTTTTGACCCACTTCCCGACCATAAAAACTCACGAGACCAACTTTTCTGGAAAGTAGACTCTCTAAGGTTATCTCCAGTATGTTGTAAATTATTTATTTGATAATTTATGATTGAGTTATGACCATTACAAAACTGCCTAATTTTCTACAGTGAATTAAACAACTAATTCGGGCAATCTAGACCCTAACGCATGATTAAATCACGAAACCAATTGAACCAATGATCAAAAAATTATCATTAAACTATAAACTCCAGAAATTTAAAAACCCTAATTTATAAACCCTAATTTATTTTCATGATTAAACCTAATCCATCATGCTTAGATTACAAGAATTAAAATAAAAACTTGAATTTAACAAAGAATTAGAAAATACCTAAAACCCTAAAACATTTCTTATCTTTTTTTTCTCTCTGGATCGGTCGAGCAATAGGGGAGGAGGGTTATGGGATTTATTTTGTATTTATAGACCCCCAATTAATTATAGATAATATCTAATTAGAGTTTATTTCCTTTTAAAACTCTTTTTTTTCTTTTCTTTCCCCTTATCATCTTTAAATTCGTTTTTACTATTCATCTATAAAAAAAATATTATTTATTTATTTATTTATTAATTACTTAATTATTTGTTTTACCTTAAGTTTTTATAAAAAACCTAAGCTTATTTGCAAATACATTTTTGCTTAAACGCAATTTACTAGACTTTTAAAAATAATTAACTTTCCAAAAATACTTTTCATTTCACAAATTCACTTTCTAAAATAGAAAGTCTTCCAAAAACTCTCATATTTTAACAAACTCATTTCTTTCACAAATGACACACTTCCCATTTTAATCCATCGCCTAGACATCCACATATTAACCAAAACAATTCTCTCAAAATACCCAATCAATTTCATTATCACTATAAGTGATTAAAATGAAATTTCTCCATCAAATAACTCATTTATCTTAACTTAACCTCTAAAACTTAAACTTATATTAAATTACTAACACAAAAATACGTATACGTATAATTACTTACACAATTAACGCAAAACCGCTTCAATCACCGAAATCATTTCCTTGTCACCAAAAGTGAACGAAATGAACTTAACACAAATCCAATCCCAATGAGACTATCAAGCTCAATGGATTGATTATTCAATCTCACATATCCCACACAAACACATATAAACACGTATAAACACATAACCATACATTGCAACAGATACATTTAGGTCAACACTACGGTTTGACCAACCTGCTCAAGTCATGGTTGTCATAATAAGCAACATGTAAAGGCTATTTGGGTGTAATCATAAGATTTACCAATTTAAACAAGTTACTTCATCTAAATCCTTAGTACTTATCATTGCGTTCTTGAGTGATATACTAAGCCAAGTTCTAAAGTCTACAACATCACCGGCATACTCATATTTTATGGAATTTGGGTAAACATTTAGAAATGGAAAGGTTAAATCCTCACAATATCTAACAAGGGTTATTGTGTATGGGTTATGTAACATGTAATTTCATAAAAGTATGCTTGAAAAATTTTAATTTTGAGCATAATTTAAGCTTTTTATTCTGAAAAATAGGATAAGTAAACATTCGAATTCCATCCCCCCACTTGAATTATACAACGTCCTAGTTGTATATGTAAAACATTAAATACGGGAATTTAAAAGAATTAGAATGAGAAAATCCCATGATATTTGCTCGGTAGATTCTCCAAGTTGCGTTTATGAGCAAGATTGTGTGCTGGAAAAGCATTTGAATCCTAGCACGAACAACACACACATAGAATTCCAGAAAATATGCATTCCACTAACTTCATCGATATTTCTTACTCGAGGTCCTGTGTACAATATAAGAAGAACAAGTGCATTCCTATCTTGGTATCTACGGTTAATTTAAACTAAACTAAACAAACTAATTATGAGTCAGACTGTAGATATGACGTATCAAATGAATGAATACGACATATTCTCAGAACTGACAATAATGTTTTTAAAGTGCAATAAAAATAAAGACTGATATCGTCCAGACAATCAATACGCCGTATGGTATGGAGTGGATACGCCGTATTGATGTCTGGGAAGACAGACTCGATAAAAATTAAATAACATTCCGGGTTATCTCCCAGGAAACACTTTTGTTTACCGTGAAGTCTCTAAATTAGACTTTTCTTCAGCTTCCGATATCACTTGGTGCGCGTCACCTTCCATCATTCGTCCTTTTTTTGAAAAATATCTTGGTAGATTATTGACAAATTATCTTTGTTTCTTTCTTAAATATCATATTCATAACTTCTAATAGCAATATATTCTTTGTTGGGTCCAAGCGAGTACTGAATAACTTTAAACTTTCTGCTTTGCACCTTTTCTTGTTAGGTTGCTCATCAATAGAACTGGATGTATTGGTATATTTGCGCTTTGTCTGACTTTGTTCATCTTCTTTTACGGTGTCGCTCTTTCTACGCGTTTTTAGATAAGGTTTGAAGAATGAGTCAGAAGTAGTATTGTTACTACTCAAGATGCTATCATCTATTCGTCTCTTATTCTAATTCCCATTCATCCAAGCATGGAACAATACTTTTTTAGTTCTTCCATCAATTTTTAGGTGTTTATCAAATGAAGAATTTACTCGTGATATGAATTCTAGTGGGTCAATCCCCCATTTCTCTTTTTTATCCAACATTTCTTCTTCTCTATCATATGATTCGGGGTAAAATTTACCAAAAAATTTCTCAACCAGTTCTTCCCAAATGGTAATTTTTCCTTCTCCCCCTTTTTTCCGCCATTCCCATGCATCATTAGTAAGTGAGAGAGGAAAGACTTTCATTCGTAGCTGATGGGAATCCACACCAGGAACGCGAATTAAACCAACCATTTCAAGCTCCTTAGCAATGTGGTTTACAACGTCTTCATCAATCCATCCATGGTATGTATTCTTTTGTAGTTCCTCTCTACTTTTTAACCAGGGGCCAGCAGTTATGCACTAGCTACATTTTTGCTTCTGTGGGGTTGTTTGTTTGGTGGTTGTTTCTTGAAAACCGAATCATCACCTTCTCTTGTTTTTCATTCTACCTTTCAGCATATGTATGGAATTGTTTCTGATCCATCAAGTCATTGGCCAACCGATAGCATCATCAAGATTTTGGATCTTGAAGACATGATCATTTCCATGAAATGTTATCAGGAAGTCCACTGATTACTTGTCCAACCTTTATCCGGTCTCATCAGCAAGGCACTGGTGCACATCAAGGCTAAGTTCTTGAAACAGCCGAGAAAAGGCTGTAACACGTTTTCCCTGACCCTAAAATTACCACAGTTCAATTTCAAGTTTTCTTGATTTTCACCTTTTGGACATATTTGTCCTCAACTTCTGTCTTAAGAGTTTCCACAATCCATATCATAAGGCAGCAATCATGATCCTAAGGTTCTCACATGACCATTCCACCAGATAGTGCAGCAAACCTACAAAGTGCAAGTATCAAAACTTCACTTGATTGTCAATTGGCATAATCGCTAATGTGAAATACCGATTCCATCCTTTCGAGCCATAATGACAAGCCAACAACGCCTTTAAGTTCCCTTGAAGTTCAAGGGTTGCATTTTATGAATCAGTGTAGGAACAGACATGTTGCAGGTTTTGCCATGCCTTCAAAGTCCTCAACCCTAATTAGGCTTCTGCAATCATCCTATAGTATGTGTAGAGTTTCTTTTATTGCCCGATCGAAACAAAAGCTTGAAATGATTCTAGAGTCATAGGCCGTCGATTGCTCCTTGTCCCTTGTTACAGGCATGAATCTATTAATTACAATAATACAATTTACGTGAGATATAATTACAAATGGTCGATACAAATGATATTGATAATAATAATTACACCACAACACAATGGAGAATGAATAAAATAGAAATCAATAATACATCAACATTTCATGACAAAATTCGAATCGTATAAGATTTGTTTAGATACATAGTGTCCACTAATGAACTAGTACAGAAAATGAAAATATATCCTAGAAGTACTATTAGCTGGGAGTAACCCATAAAACTAATAGACTCATACAAGAGAGCTAGAAGGAAAGTACAACTACTAGCAACTACTACTGTGCCGGTGTCCGCCACCGTATCAATCTGAGCTCTATGCCTCTAGTACATGTGTAGTGCATCATCTGTCTGACTGCATCATCCTTGACTCTTTGGCTCTGCCCACTTCCAACAACCATGTAAGTCTCTAGTGTCTAAGTCAAAGCTAATAATAGCCCCTAGTCTCTAGGCCCCATACTAAGGTAAAAGCCAGGCGTACCACTCATGCAAACTCTGGCTCGTAAGCGTCTCTGGCGTCCTCACTATATCAATCTCAGCGTCTAATGTCTCTGCGTTCAGGTCCATAAGCATCCAGAAGGCTGTGTGAGAAATCCTCACTCTCCTACCGCGAACCTGACCGTTGTAAAAGCTGACCCTCAACAAGTTAACTTCCTCAATGGAAGTCATCATCCTATGCTCAGAAGCCTGTAAAGCTCTAGCATAACCAACATCCTCTGCTCTGTCAGCAGCTCTAGCAATAGTCTGGCCATCATGACCAGGACTACAAATTAAACTCTGTCCTGCCTCAACAGTATCAACAAAACCATACTGACCTCTAGGTGCTCTAGCAGTAGCAGCAGCAGAACTCTCTACTACATCACACCCAGGTGGGGGAGCAGCAAGTACAAATCTCCTCTGAGGTGGCATGTCCTCCTCGGGGATGTCATCTCTCATACCGATCATGGTTGCCCTATGACCTAATGGTGCCTGATCATAGGCAGGGTTGGTAGGTGGTATAGGTGCGGCAACATGTTCACCAATGCGTGCCTCCATGGATGCTGACATAGGTGGCTCAAGTCGGACAGCCTTTCATGCCATAGAGATATGTCTGAGAAAAAGGGACCCTAGTCTAAGGTGATCTAGGTATAGGTGCAGACTCGTCAATCTCAAATGCCTCTGTATCCCCAGCGGAGGGAATAGGGTCAACAACAAGTACCACAGAAGAGTTAGCCGGAGTTAGGTGCTCCTCTTCCTCCTCGTCTTCAGTGGGCTCCTCATCCTCATCATCTGTATCATCATCATCGTCATCATCCTCAGGCTCATGCTCCTCACTAGGATCCTCCTCGGGATCATCCTCGGGATCCTCATCATCATCCTCCTCGCTATCCTCGGGCTTATCTGGATAATCAATAGAATCCGCATTAGTATCCTCCTCCATCGAATCCGAGTTAGCAATGTATCCAGGTGACTCAGCAGTCGGTGAAGCATCATCAGCATAAGGTTGATCCTCGACCTGAATGTCATCATCTGATGGCGCATGGTACTCCGAGTGCTCTGGCTCGGGAACATATACTGGTACATGCTCATCTAACTCCATGAGGTCAGGTACATAGGCAGGTGACAGTGGGTATGCCTGCCCCTGTTGGGCAACCTCCTCGTACGGGTCCATCTCTGGAAGCTCGCCGGTATTTACGAGTGGAATACCCCATGATGATGGTCCGTTTGAATCAGAAGATACGGATGTATAGGTAACAGTGGACGATGCATTGTCTGATGACATAGAAAATCTATAACCATAATATAAACTTGTATAAGTATATTATATAGGACAATCGGTAATATACGTAAGGTAATATAAACATGTATATAACCTATGTAAGCACTTAGTATACTCAACTAATGCTAAAATGATACATGGCATGTAAGTATGTATACTAGATGCAAACTAGATGCAACACTACTTGTTTGTATGTATGTCCCTTTGAAAACTTTTGAATGACACAATGTTTGAAAACGGTTATAGACCAAGCAAAAACATTTGACCTGGTTCTCTATAACCTTGGCTCTGATACCAATCTGTAACACCCCCAAAATGGGCCACAGCGGAATATGATGTTTCGGGGGTATTACTTCATAGATCAATAGCACAAGTTATGAGAACGACCTCTAAAAGAGTCGTTTAAAAACTGATACATTGGATTTCATAAATGGTTCGTTACAAAGCTCATAGGCTTAACTTGTTTAACTTGATAATGTAAAGATTTCACAACATAACAATATCCCAAAATCTAATGCATGTAAATCTTTATAATTATATGACTTCAAAAGACGACCATCCAATGTATCCTTGACTTGCACCTTATTGACCTGAGAAAACATATTTAAACTGTTAACAATAATGTTGGTGAATTTATAGGTTTATAGATTGAATGAAGCGGATGACAAGATTTCTCTGTAATAAAGTAACGAATACAATATCACAAAAATGTATTACGAAATGCGTTAAGCTCATGACACCGAATCTAAACAATGTATGTATATTAAATACATATAAATGATGACGCCCAATATAGATGTTCAACCCGTAACATCTATGAGTCTAAAATGGTATATATTTTTGTCGTTTCCGGC
>BQNB010142820.1:0-17078 GCA_026074375.1 Tanacetum coccineum | reverse complement strand
AAATAGGGAAAAATCTTTCCTTAAACATCAACGTTATCTTTGACGGTGTTAGAGCTCCAACGAGTTTTAACCTCCTAAATATGGTTCAGATTTCTAATTTTCCACTATGGCTTCTAAGTTGAATATCGAAGCGGGTGTCCTATAATTCCTACTCACACAGCCAACAGTCTTGTAGTTATTGCACTTCACAGTGCATGGTCCAGTGTGGTGCATCTTTCGTTTGTTGTGGAAGGGAATTTTTTTTTTTTTTTGCTACTTATGCGTCCTTGAAGTTTGGTTTAGCAATGTAAGCTCTTACGGCCTTTTGTCATTTATTTTGTTGTTGGCATTCCTTACTACCTTGGTTTCCTAGCGTACGACCTAATCCATTTAGTCGTGAGCCATGTGGATTCTTACCTCATAAACAGTATTAGCTTCGATAGCATTAGCAATTCGTTGGGTTACAATACACTCGATCCTCGTGGAACTCATTCCTTGTCTTGTCGTCGGTATTTACTTCAAAATCGAACGGGGTAAAGGTAATGAAATAAGTCGAGTAACTGAATAAGTATAGACTAATTTATACAATTTATTTATTTATTTAATTTTTTTTTTTTTGAAGAGGCGTCCCAATCCTTTCAATTAAAGAGGTTATAAATTAGCCTACTCAATAATTTCTGATGCAAATACGATGCAGTTTCTCTAATGAGTATGGGACAAGTGTTTAAAACTCGTCTTCAGAGACGGGGAGTAAAACAATCAGGGGAGATCGACATGAAGTTCAAAATAGTTGGTGAGCATACGGTTATAGTAATTAGGATGAAGGTCTTATGAACGAGTTAACATAACAATTATCATATAAATCCTCCTATTACAAGTCCCGCCCATACAAGACTTGTAATACTTAGATTCACACATAATTCCATGTGAACCAACCCTGTGACGGTTTTCGTGTAAAACGATATTGTATACGGTTATGAAAAATAAGTTCGAGACCATTGCATCGCTCACAATGTCTTAGACAAATTTTAGAGACCATTGTGTCATCCACAATGTCTTAGAAAAGTTTAATATTTATATATACAACCTCCATATAAGTAAATAGGGGAATATACGTAAGGCGAACGTAAACCGCAGAGAAAAGATACCCGCAAGGAAAAGATAACCACAGAGAAAAGGAATCTGCAGAGAAAAGATAACCACAGAGGAAAGACAAGCGTAAGCTCATAGCAAAAACACGTATAAGGCAAACATAAAAGCACGTATGGATCACATACTGGTTATAGACCAGACCTAGATATTCTACCTAGATGTTCTACCTGGTTCTCTATAACCTTGGCTCTGATACCAATCTGTCACACCCCTAGACGGGGCCTGGACAGAATACGTGTCCGAAGACGTGACGTCATCATATTTTGAACACAAGGCACAAGAGAACGACCACTAATGGACGTTTTGAAAATCTTGACTCGTTGCAATATTTAAAAATAGATAAGTTTTACAAGTTTCAAAAGAAATTAAACATTTGCGGAAGCGTAAGAAAAATGTAGCGGAAGCATAATTTGGTTTTCAAAAGACAACGAGTATGAATGAGAAATAAAGTCTTGATAAAAGGTATCATATTGCACGCAGACTCCATATAGCACGTCAAGAAGTTCAAAGCTAATCACCTAAAAAAACATGCTAAAAACGGTCAACATAAAGTTGAGTGAATTCAAAGGTTTAAGTAAAACTTTTATGAGGATCAAAAACGTTTAGTGAATATAACTTCACTCAGAGTATTAAGAAAGGATGTTTAACTATTTGAAATGTTCAAACAAAGTAGTGTGGACCACAAGATTTCAAAACGTATGTGACAATCTTAGCAGTTTACGATTTCACATACAAAGCACATGAGACTATTATAACAAATACAATATCACATAAAATTATTTACTGTTGCGCTAAGCTCATGACACCGAAGCTCAATTTAAAAAGAAGCGTTTTATATGCCAAATAGAATTACTCGCCCTAAAGGTATCCGACCAAGATCACTTATTGAAAATCTGACATGGTATATATCTGTTTGTTCGGGACGTCCGAATCTAGTAAGCGCTACTTACCCGGATAGGGATAATTACTCCCAATAGATCTATTTATAACACTCGCGCTCACTTAACCAGTACGGTCGGTTAAGAAATTAACGGTTCATGATAGTTCGGGCATTTGTGGTCTATTCGCAACTTAGGTAACACGTAAACAGGGAAAGTAGATCAAGATACTTGTGTCCATAGTAAAATCAATCAATGTATTTCCAAATGAAAGGCTTTAAGTAATTGCATCCATAAGTAAAACAAAGTGTGATATCAATCATGTAACCGAGTTGTAAATGAGCATGTATAAGAGTTTGAAATCATTAGAGTAAATAAGTTTGTAAACGAGCATGTTCTCACCCCAAAAGATAATAAAACCTTTATTCAAAACGAGTAAAAATATGAGGCTATCAACTCACCTTGATGTTGCAGAACAACTTGCAAAAATATAAATAATAAGCACAGCACAAACGGAAAATAAAATGGCTCGACCAGAAGATGCAGCTTAACTTAACGGCTAAGTCTCACTAGCTTAGGATGATGAATTTGGGTTTTCCGATGGATGAGCACATCAACGCGACACGTTGATGAAGCGTTTGGATTTCAAGTTGTAGGAGTTTGATGGTTGGTTAAATAAAATAAATCGAAAAGTAAAGCAAAGTATGTAATATATTCCGTATATATTACATATGAAAAAAATGAACAAATATATAATTCATATGGTGAATTATATAACAAAGACAAACAATCAAATAAATAATCAAGGAATATAATACTTTGCAAGTATTAGGTTAGAAAAATAATTAAAACAAAATATTTTGACACATGTTCGGAAATCACCAATTTAATTAATAAAAGTTTTTGTATAAAAGTTAAACGTACGTTTTTAAAGTTATGAATTAAGTAAACGATGTTTTTAAAGTTATTACAAAAGTTATTATTTTATCTTCTAGTCGGGAATTATAAAATAATATTTTATAATTTAGTGTTTCTTTACATATTTTAACTAAACTAGTTGCCTTATTTATAAAAGTATAGTTTTCGTTTATTTACCGGTTTATTGTATCATTACAAATAATTAACCTTAAAACTATATAAATTAATCCTCCTTATAGGGTTTCCAAGATAATAGAAGTTTTAAACGAAAAATACTAAGTATATAAATTTTTATAAATTTCGGCATGACCTATTCGTTTATATGACGTTTCCCATATTAACAAAACTCAACGTTTTTCCCATTTAACCAATCCATGTTGCAAATATCGCATGTTTCAAAATATATTTATTTAGTCGAGATCAATCAAATAAATAAATTAAAATAAAAAGAGCAAAACCAAACACACCCTTATTAGGGGCTGCTGTCCCAAATAGGGGAAGTTAAATACAGAACCAAACGCACCCTATGTGCTGTTAAACCCATATCCAAACGCACCCTTTGCTCTTGTTAAATAGCGAACCAAACACCCCTTTTGGCTGTTAAACACAAATCCAAACGCCCATGTTAGGCCGATATCCACAGAAACAAACACCCTCATAGGGCTGCTACAAAACGCAGAAACAAACACCCCTTTGGGCTGTAAAACGCAGCAAACAAACACCCTCATTTTGCTATCAAGAACCCGAATCAAAAGAACCAATAAAAGAAAAACAAAAATAAGCTAAAACAAACAAAACCATAATTTATTTAGTTTTTATAAAAAAAAAATAACCATCCAAACTCAAAAAAGAGGGGTGACGGTGATTGTGGTTTCGGTGAGGTGGTGACAGCGGCTGTGTCGCGGAGATGAAGGCGGTGGCAATGGAGATGGTGGAGGTGGTGCGGCTATTGAGGCTGCGATGGCAGTGGTGGTTGCGGCGGTTGAGAGATGAAGGTGACGATGATGGTGCGTGGCGGTGACTGCTACCCTAGTAGATGGGGGTGGTGATGCGCGGCTGGTGGTGGGGATGACGATAGTGGTGGCTGTTGAGACGTGGCGGGGTGGTGGTGATGTGGTGTCGTGGATATGGTGGTGACGATGGTGCTTTAAGTGTGGAGATGGTGGCGTCGGTGTGGAGAGGGAGGCGGCGGTTGGTGGCCAGAAGTTGGCCGGAGAAGGTGGTGCGGCGCAGGAAAAAGTGAGAGAGCATGTGTGTGTGGCTAGGGTTATAACAAATGAGTTGAAGCCCTAAATGTTTAAATATTTATACTATAAAGTTATAAAACAAAGTGGCACATGTAATATAGTCTAGGGGTGATGGTGTAAATATTCTTGGAGGGACTGAAAACGTAATCTTTTGTAAAATATTGGTTCAAGACTCGTTTAGGCTAGTTAACGATTGATTTAAAACACGAAAGTTGCGCCGTTGTGTTTAAAATTGTTTTTCCCATGAAAATGAGTATTTACTCGACTATTATTTTATAAATGTTTTTTTTAAATATATTTAAAATGATTATTATTTATTTGGTAGCCATTGGGTGTCACGGGCAAGCGTTGTCCGTAAAAATAAAACTTTGACTCGAATATTCGCGTTTTTAACAAACGTTTTTGAATAAAATGTAAAATATATTATTAAATATTTTTATTAAATAAATTGCGATAATTAAATATAATTTAATTATTTTCTCATCGATACGCGTCGTGTGCGATTTTCACAATTAACGAGATATCTTCTCGTTTTTAAGTAAAATAAGTTTGAAAAATAAATTTGTAAATGAGAGATATGTAATAATAAATATGATTTATTATTTAAATACATTTCGAAAAATTACCGGTTACGCGGTAATCGTTTTTATGTGACAGTAAAAGGTCAAAAAGTTAAAAAGTCAAGTCAGACCCAAAAAGTTAAAGGGTAAAATAGTTATTTAAAGTTCTGAAAATTGCCGGTTGTTACAGCTACTCTATAAAATATCTGCTCGGGCAATCAACTAAAGATACCATTGTGCAGACAGCTAGGAATCCAAGTGCAGCTGGTATCGTGTTCTCAGTGGATCTTTTTATTATTGGCCTTCAGCTCAATCATGTTCCCATGAGTTTGCCTGGTATAATTATTCCGTTTGCTAATGATCTCAAGGTCAGTAATATCCTTCGGGAGTGTTTCAACTTTTTATAGCTACTTTTTTTAATACATAACTTGTTACAGTGAAATTTTGTTTAAGAAATGTTAATTAAATTAGCCAAGTTCTCAGTTTGCTCTAAATTAGTATGTGGAAACATAGAAACATGTTACTGAATTAGGTGATCTTATATTGACTATATTAGTCAGTTTCTCGTTTGCACAGATTCTGCATACTATAACTAATTTGGTCAAGATTTTCATACACAGAGGAATTCGAATATATCAAACTGATCAAACTTAAAAATACGTTCGGAGACATAAACCTCTCGCAATATATAACTCCTTACAACCAACGTCCTCTAAGTATGAAATTATACAATATCAAGTTTAAAAAGAATATAACATTTGAATGTTGATTACTACTTTATTTTTTTGGGATATGTCGTATGTAGGACACATATTTTGCTAGCGTAGAGACAACATCCATGTTATTAGGGACGAAATTAGCTTCATTTTAGTCAGAAAGAGTGCGTGAATATTGTCGTTATAACAGTTTGCGGGAAAACTAAACCATAGTCATGATAATTTATGATTTCTAGCTAAGGTGACTTATGTTATCTGCAACATTTAGATAAGAACAAGTGTATGCTATGTGCAATTTAGAAATGTATTTTCACTGTGATCAGGTAGATTTGGTTTTTCATTCTCTTTTTAAATGTCAGAATAATAAGAGATACATTAAGTGGTGAAACCTAGATAGTACACATATAAGAAAGAAGTTTGTCTTTTAAACGTCTCTTTTAAGGTCGTTTTCTATAACTTGTACTTTATGCTATGAAGTAGCACCCCAAAGTGGTATTCCGATGCGTTGTGATTTTATGGGGGTGTTACAGATTGGTATCAAAGCACTCGTTGTAGCAAACTAGGTCGTTTTCAAAACCCTAGACTATAACCGTTTTTCAAAAAAATTTAAGTCCTTCACCATTGTCTGATATCCGCGCGTGCTTGCTCTCAGGTAACTTATATGCTCCCTTTTGCATCCTTATTGCTATTATATTAATAATGAATATATAATGCTTGGTTATTATTTTGCTCTCATACGTCTATCTTATGACGTCATATTATTTTCTTTATATCGGTCGGTTATATATTGCTGACCATTCCGATTATCGTGTACTTCTTGTTTTCTTATTTTCTCCCTCGAGCTTCAATACTAGTATTATATATGGATACCCGTACATATATGTGCTACTCTCCTCTTAAATTCTTACGCTTATCTTTAGGATTACCGCCATCTATATATATAATAGTGATTCCTATAAGTGTTGACTATTTATGGTTACTTTTGGCTATTTTTTTTAGAACTTTTGACTAAAGTTTGTATTTTAATGGAAAAATTTTGGCTTAAATCCTACTGTATCTTTGCATTAATGAATAGGCTAATATGTTAGGTCCTAGTGGCGAGTTGGATGGAACGCCAACTCTTCCGGATGGTCAAGATACGACCAAAACCGTGGAAACAAAGTTAGTGTATACCCATAATTTGTAATGAAGATAGTTAGGCTTATAACTAATTTTATTTGACTTGGAGGCTACTGGGTTTCTACATGGGTGAAGGGTAAAACATATGAGGACCATGTGGTTCTTTGGATAAATCCGTAACTATTCCGGATGAATGAGTTACGACTAGAACGGCCAAACTAATCCTAAATTGTGCCCATATTTTCAAAATGAGTATGAGACCAATACTTTCATATTAAGTGCCTAATTTTTCCAATTAAAACCTGTAAGATTTAGATAAACTTAAAAATAGGCTTTCATTTTGGGTCAAACGGAGTTATAAAATGGGAATTATGCTAAAAAGGTAGAACAAGAAAAGTTTTTAAATAATCATATTTGGCACATGATGGTAAAATGATAACTTCACTTAGGATCTTAACACTTTGAGTATTTATCTTGTAATCTCAGTAAACTAGAGTCTAACATCTTGTTTAAGGCGAAAACCGTTCGTTTATACCTATTACGGATTTTGAAATATAGGTCCATTAAGTCAGATTGCAAAGGGCAGAAATGTTTATGTAATGATAATTACTTACATATGTGTATAGTACTATGACAAGTCTTAATAAGTCTTTCTCTTTGATATTTTATGAGCAATGTGGTGATCTCCGAAGCATTAACGTAACTTTATTTTATTTCCTTTTTGATAATATTGACATTCGGTGTACTTTGTCAATTCCACTAGTTATTTTATTGTTTGACTCCGAGTCCGAACACTCTTCTTATGCTTTTGAATCGCGTATGTTGTGTTTGTAATCCATTTTTTTGAAATCTTCCATTGATGGGAGTACGGCTTAATCTTGTCTGTCGTCGTTTTTTTTTTGTGGTATCTCACTCTACTTCTGGAGCATGATGGACTAACGTCTATTAATCTTCCTTGTACTCTTATGTTGAAAGAATCATGCCGTCAAGTAGACACTCCTTTTTACTTATTGTAACATTGTTTTGATATTGTGTTTTGTGTCGGCATGCTTAAGTTGGATGATTTATAATCATCTTATTGAAATGAATTGGGACGCTTCTTCATTTGAATAAGGAAATTATAAACCGCCGAACCATAAGTTTATAAATTATTAACTTACATAGGATTGGGACGCCTATTTGTGTAAATGACAAATTATAATGAGTGGCCTTATGTGTTTCCGACATAGCTTGCGTACGAATCATTTCTTGGCTATGAAATCATCTTTCGACTCGTAGTGGTTATATGGATTTTCCGATGTTATCGCCCGCGGCGAAACTTGATAAGCTAATAGTAATGAACCCTTAATCGTTTCCAAGCATTGACGACTCGTTTAATTCTTTGTCCCAATGGCTTCTTCTTCGGGCCATGTATTTTATACTTCCCTTTTAAGGATTCTCGCGACATTCAATCCACTCGCTCTTGTTCATTGAAATTATTTGATGCTTTGGCTATTGTTTATTCATTCTGTTGTGGAAACCTCGATGTGCCTATGGATATCATTACCGCATCACATTTTAACGAAGACGTTCCAGACGAATGAGCGTCGGGTCGTCGCTCCTAAAGGGGTAGATACTTTAACAACCCGAATTTAAGATCAATGATTAGACGGCGCTCATAATGTATTTTCTAATTTGTAGAAATCATTTTTATTCTTTTGCTCGACTTGATAAAAATCGTCGTTTTAACTATTTTCGAGTCATGATTTGGATTTTATCCATTTTAGCGTTCGAGATATCAACAATTTCATAATTTAGCCAGGAGAGCTTATTTTATTTTATTTTTATGTATTTCATCTTTTATCCGTGTTTTGCCAAAATCGTGTCAAAATAGTGTTTTTACAATTTTTAATATTTTAACTACGTGTTTTAAAAAAAACATTGTGGATTAATGATTTAGAAAATAAAAATAAAATATAATCTATAAACATACACATATCAAAGACAGAAACACCCCTTATTTTATTTTATTCTACTAAATCCCCCCCCCCCCCGCCCCCCCCCTGAAACCCAAACACACCCTTTATTTGTATTTCCTCCTACAAACAAAAACCTAACACTCATTAGTTTTTTTATTTATTTATAACACACCAAGCCCAAGTATACTTTGATAAAAAAAAATTATAAAAGCCCACTCTTTTTTTAAACGAACCAAACAAACGACCCCCCCCCCCCCTTTTTTATTTTTTTATGGAAATCTAATTCATGATAAATCTTATATTTACTATATACTTTATATATATATATATATATACCTAAATCCTATTTATTTTCATTCCATATACATACACAACAGTCAAAAACAAAATCTAACGATTCCTTCTTCCTCTCTTCCTCTATGTTCTGGAGCATCAACAAGAACCAACTCCACCACCATCAAAAAAAATCACTAAATCACTTCCATCCTACTCTAATATCATTCCTACATAAAACCCCATCAATCTTTTCTATTAAAATTCATCATGCATCAAGTATTAAAAAGTTATAAGATTTTATTAAATTTTTTATTATGGGTTTTTTAATCTAATAGGGTGCATAAAGTATCAAGGGTGTGATAATAAGGTTTTTGAAAGATTTCGGTGTAGTAAAACAAGTTTGGTGAACAATCAAGATTGTTATGTTTTTGATCCTTGTGGTTTTCGGCTTAAGCAAAGAAAAGAAGAAAATTGCGTTGATCTTTTCTGATTTCTGTGTGTTTGTAAGTCTTTTGTAACCCTTTATCATCGATTAATTTCTATACTAGTGCATGTGTCTGATTTCTATATTTTATACACATACATGATCTTGATTTGATTATCTAAATTAAATGAAGTTTTGATGTATGAGAAATGTTAGTAAGATATGTTATGGCCTTGCATGTCTTTAATTAGCGATTTAGATGAGTTTTGAATGAATTTAGAAGTAGTTTTAGGGACTTTTTGAGGTCAGTAGCAAAACGTAGATATTCCTCATAATTTTTGGCCTGGAGCCTGTGAAAAAATTACATGGCTGGATAGATATAGTCTTAAGCTTCATGTGGCGAATTGGATGGGTTATCAACTCCTCCGGATGAGGGAGTTATGGCCATTTTACGATTGCTAGTCAAATCTGGATCATCGTTTGGAAAACGAGTTAAACTCCAGGTTAATACTCTAAAATTTAGGATAGGAAAGCTAATCTCATTAGTATACATCTTAAACTAACTTCTCCAAGTGGATTCACTTTAATAGCTATTACGGTTTGGAAAATACGCCAAAATTAGTGTTTGGTTTGGTAAATTTTTTGATTAAAAGGCCTAATGTTCTGGAAACTAGACTTAAGTATCCTTCCAGGGGTAAAATCCCCATCCTTATATCTTTTATAGGTTAAGAGATATGGTCTTGTAAAGTTGACTAAAATTCAAAAAATTTTTTTACGCCTTTTCTTGAGAATAAAAGTGCGGCCACATAGTAAAAGATAAGAATCGCTAAGCGAGACTTAGTAAAAACTTAATGTAGTATAAGTTCAGGTTGTATACTATAATTTGGATAAAAATACTTCGGTGAAGTTATAATGCAATGCCATGCATATCTTGGAAACATATCTCGTGATCATTTGATTTACTTTTACGTATCGATCATCTTTATCATTCTAAGCCGCGTCACATCTTTTAGGTTATGCTTAGACGCTTCTCACTCGTCCGAAGGTCCATACTACTTCTGGTCTTCATCACTCCTAAGGTGAGTTCATAGCCCTACCTTTTCTCTTTTAATGGTTTTCATAAACTATTTTCGGGGTGAGAATACATGCTCGTTTCACTAATAAACTTATTGCTTTCTACTACATAAGCGTTACATGACTTGTTTTTACTAAAGCTTTTACTTGCTTACTACATGATTTCTACTACATGTTTGATACATGGTGGTTTTCACTTATTTATAAAGCTTGATTTGCTTACCACATGATTTGAGATCATTGATTAATTATTTACAAAACCGTGAGTTTTGAACATAATACTTGTTTTAAATTGGACACAAGTGCTTGAAGGGTATACTTGACCCGTTATTGCGAATTATCGTAGGAGTACCTATTGCTAAAGACCCCAATAATCGTGAACCGTTAACTACCTGTGATGGGTAGACGCTAGTGTAATAAATAGTACTATGGGGTGACTCCCCGTCCGGGGTTTGAATCCTTTTGGAACACCCACTCTTCAACGGATATATTATTCTGGAAGTTGGTATATAGCAATAATACCAAATCCGTTTAGGGCAAACTATATTTTCTCGTCCAAGGGATCGGTTGTCACGAGCTCAATGCGATAATTCTGTTACTTGACACTGCATTCGTTGCATTGTCGTTGGTTGATCTTATACCTTGTGGTCCACTACTAAGCATACTTGATTTATTAAATTACTACTTGGATTTCGACAACAATTCTTTTAAATGTTGTAACGCTACTTTTCTTACTGAAATATTACTTGATTTATTTCAATACTGTTTTTACTTAAACCTATGAATTCACCAACATTATTGTTGACGTTTTTGCATGTATTTTCTCAGGTTATATCTTGTTAGCTGAGCATTGGGAGCATTCGAGACGCGTGGATATCAACAAAACTCAAGGACTCAGTTTTCTTCACATTTGATAACTTTTTAACTTCAAATATCCAAAATGATTCACATTTGAACTCTTGTAATCTTGTTAAATTATAAACTATTGGGACCTGATTTTACTCTGAAATTTTAATCGAATGTGACATTTTATTAATGTCTCTTTTGAGATCGTTTTCTGTAACTTGTACTTTATACTATGAAGTAGCACCCCCAAGTGGTATTCCGCTGCGTTGTGGATTTATAGGGGTGTTACACAAATACATGTGTATTTGGGACAGTTTGAGTTAACGGTGCCAACTACATATGTATTTGGGACGACTGGTACCACCGTTGCCAAATTTGCATATGTATTTGGAACGTTATATATTTTTGGTGCAAAATACTTATGTATCTGGAAAGGTAGTATGTCACCGGTGGCAATTACTTATATGTATTTGGAACATTATCTAATGCTAGTATCAAATACTTAAGTATTTAAGTATTTGGAAGTATCTTTTTCAATTGGGAAAGATGACTGATTAGTTGGAAAGGTGATTGGATTTTGGAAACCGGAGGAATTAGGACGAGAATGTTCGTGTAAGGTTTTAGGAGCCGTTGGCAGTTTGGCTCCAGTGTTGTTGGAAGAGGATGCTTCATCATCAAAGAGGTTTCTTCCAGCTATAGCAAGAGATTCGTTTTGATGAGAATGCATGGCGGCTTTCCTAAGCCTTCGGAATTCTCTTTCGTGTTCGTCAAGAGGTTTTGTTAACCTCTTAATGGTGCTACGCGTCATGGTGACAGATTTACGAGACAGATAACACAAAGAAAAGATAGACTACTGAAAGCTTAATATGCGGAATTAAAATTCATTAATTGAAGGGATTCAGAAAGTAAAAATAAGCTAACTATGATCAATACCTAACTATTCTCGGCAACGGCGCCAAAAACTGATGCAGTCGTCGTAAGACTTCTACATGAAGTTTTACAATCCTGGCAGTTTACCTAAACGTTTGTAGGAAGGGAAAAAAAAAAAAACCTTATACATGCGGTCGTCGTAAGACTTCTACTTGATGCAGTCGTCATAAGACTTCTACATGCAGTCGTCGTAAGACTTCTACTTGATGTAGTCGTCGTAAGACTTCTACATGAAGTTTTACAACTCCTTAGATTGCTTCTCCTAGTGTTGTTGCTTTGTCACACTTGTGATGATCTATGTAATTATTTTCTAAGTCATGAACGAATTACTCGAACTAGCCGTCTATTTAATATTCCGTTAAGGCAACGCACAAGTAAGGTAGTATAAAGACTATTACAAGGCCCCTAAGAGTATATTAAATGCATTTGAAATATATTAAGAGTGGATCAACCATATAAGGGGAAAGGTAGTATGAAGACTGTTACCCGATGGTATCCTTTCTACACAATCATGTTTTCCTAGACATATCAACAGCGATACAGACAAAAGCTAGTTTTCTAAGACCTAACATGCATATTTATCACAAGAAGCAACACCACTAAGATCTACATCCTAGGTTTCATACAATCATAAATAAACACAATATAAGGTTTAGCCAAGCATGTTATAGATAAAGCAAGAACTATTAAGAATCATTCAACAAGACATATTGAATGATTAAATAAGTATTACTTGATTAAAACATGAATTAAAGGAAGTACAATAAGGTTTTGAGGCCCTAAAATCGTCCCTAACAGCTGCTAAACGAACTAAGGTTCATACCCTTTTTTTATTCTAAAGTTATGTGGAAACTAGAAGGGGGGGTTGATAGTTTACAGGTTCATTTTTGTTTTAAAAAGCTTTGCTTACAAAATATGTAGATTCGAGTTGTATGTTTAACCAATTCACAATATGAACAAACAATATAACAATCTAAACTAAAGCTAAATAACAATGACAATAATATGAAGAGATAAGGAAAGGAACAATCAAACCAAGACACCAAGATTTATAGTGGTTTGGCTACGAAGCTCTTCTTTGCCCTACTCTACTCCCCGAGTATCCTACTTGAGATTTCACTATGTCAACAAGCTCCCTTGAGGCGGAGAAAACCGTTTACACGTCGCTTACGTTATTTTCCGACACTAAGCTAAATGTCGAGTCCTAACCTTAGCTAGAACCAATCTACCACTTCACAATCAATACACAATCACTAGATCTACATTATTTAATTTACACACTATCCAAATCACACAAATACACAAGATAATTACAATAGAGATTTGGTACTTAGAAGAAAAGAGGAGAGATCACTAATCAGCACTTCGTTTCTTGGCGAATACGAGTGTTCTTCTCTTGCACTTGAATGAGAGGGAAGAGATAAGAAGAACGAGATTTAGATCACTTAAAAAACAAAGATCAAGAAGTGTTAGTGTTCAAAATTTTTTGATAAAATAGGTTTTTGACGAGAGACAAGAAAGTATGAGGAAAATTCGTGCAAAGAGGTTGATTTTCAGAAGGATGGTGCAGTTTATTTTATAGGTAGGAAAATCCAACGGTAACTGACGGTGGTCCCAGATATATAAAGGGGCCACCAGGCCTATAAGGGGTCCGCCAGGTAGACCCCGCTTCCTTTTTTGTCTTTTTGTGGGGAAGGTTGTATCTGGTATAGAAGCTTCTGTTTTGGGAGGAAAATTTGAATTTCAAATTTTAAGTTTTTAATAAAACTTTTCTTTTAATTAGAAAATATTTTGTATAATTAATTTTGTGAAAATCTTTTGTAAAAATGTAATGGATAAGAGAAAAATATTTTATTGATCACTAATCATGCTTAATGATTTGTTTATAACCTTAAGTGATTACTAATCTTAAAAATATAATTTTACGATTAATAATTTGTAAACGTTTAATTTTATCATAAACGTTTTTACATTTTGTTATTATCAAAACATTGAGAGGTCGAAAAATATAAATAACGTTTTAGACATTATTTGTATTAACAATCTCCCCTTTTTTGATGATGACAAAATATAAACTCATTTTGTATAAAATTAAAAGTTACAAAATTATTAAAGAGTTTTGTTCCATTTCTCCCCTTTTTTGTCGAATTCAAAAAGGATGATCGTCGAGTAGTTGTAGGAAGAGAGAAATCGACGATATCAAGACTCCCCCTTGATGTATGCTCCCCCTTGTTCGGGGCACCAAGGGATCGATCTTACGAAAATTGTTTGCTACAAAACAAAAGTTAGAAATACAAGTGCAAGACAAATATCTTTTAAAGCAACACATTATATTTAGTCCCAATGGAGAGTTTATTCTACTATCAAGTAACTCATACAGTGTGATTGCAACTAATGCATTCATACTCCATAAAATAAAACTAGATATGATACGGCTAGACAAATTCTATACAATATTTGTACGAATAGTTACAATAGAAAGGTAGATAATCATAAAAGATAAAGAAGACATTAGATATACGCTCAGTGAAAATTCTCTGAAGAGTAGAAGATGCCATAATCAAAACATGGAAGGTCGATTATTTAGATAGATTAATCATATGAGAATGATTAATTAAAAAGGGAAAAATAAGGGGTTGGTGACACATGATGTTGATCCCAACTCAAGATTTATTCCTTAGCTTGTAAAGGTTAAGTTACCTTAGATAAATCCAAAATAACTTTGGTAAAAACTTTGTGTGTATATTAAAGAGTATGCGGAATCTACTCTTCAATACTTAGAAGAATTATGAATGTAACAGTAAATATGATTGAACAAAGATGTAACAAAAAGCTTCAATATTATTAAGATTAATAATACGAGTACTTTGTCTAGTACTAGGGTTTTTAACCTTGAAGCTATGCATGCAACTCTATATAATCACACCTAACATCATAACCTAGGATCTCCTTTTATACACCAAGGAGTCCTTTACAAGATAACTACAAATCTTCTAAATATTTATCTTATATGAATCTTTCTAATAATATAAGATATATACAAAATAAACTAATACAAATCATATCACACGGCTTTTAATTTTTTTCTTTTCAAAGGGTGGCAGGGTGGCCTTTATCTCTTTCAGCAATTGTAATCCTCCATCAGCGTGTTAGTTTACATGGCTAATACTAACTCAACTAAAGCAGTACTACTTCCAAACTCTTGCCAGTTCTAACTAAGCTTGGCAGTTACTAAGTGTGAGAAGTTTAATTCAATAATCCTTGACTTAAACTATTTCTTCTAATCTTCAGCAGCAGTAGTTTCTTCAATCAGCAGTATTAACTTGAGACACCTTTATTCCTAACAATCCTCCCCTAAACTTGATATTCATCTTGTTAATCATCAAGTTTCTTCCAATTAAATCATCTGTGCTGAGAGGATGCTTCAAAACACTCTTCTACTTCTTAAGTTGTGATCTTGTAAATCTGAAGAGCTCAAATGCCATTTCACTTTCATGATCAACTTCCAGTCTTCTATTTATCATCCTTGAAAGCATTTCTTGAGTAAGAGGATATTTCTTTTCTATCATCATGTGAATAGTTATTCCATTATCCATTAACAATACATGAACTCCACATGAGTCAAATAATCTACAGCTTATCAAGTTGTAGCCTTGTTGATTCCTCCAGACTTCATATTCCCTACAAGGCTCAAATAATGTCTTCAGATCTCCCCAAAGTAACAAGCCATATCCTTCTGGGCTTGTTGTCTCATACCTTTCTTGTACCAAACTGTGTAGATCTACCACATCCTGTCTGTCAAAATCATCAAGCATCTCATTGAAAATCTTGTAATTCTTAGAACTTCCATCTGCTCTGATGATTTGATAATACATCATGTTTTCTGTCAGAATGTGTGTCTTCCAGTTAATTATTGGATATTTGGTAGCCAAAGATTCAAAATCCATAGCAATTTCATCCATTGGAACTATATCCAAACAAGCTCTAAGCTCCTCTTTTTCAGCATCCTTCTCCTCTAGTTTCTGTTTCCTGACACTCTCTTCATCATGTTCTGCTCTTGGTCTCTTGGAACTTCCAGCTGCTAATTCTGATTCTCTTTCTTTATCTTCAGTCTCTATGGATGTAAAAGTACTAACATGCTTCATTGTAGTTTCAAATAATTCCTTGAGCTCATCAAAAGTATATCTTTTTAACTGCTGCATTGTATGGCTTCCCATGTGTTTGATATAGTTAGACATGTAAGTTCTTTGTTGAGCTTGAGTCATGGGTTTATTCCTCTTTGCTTCAGCTTTCTGTGCAGCAAAATATCTCTTTCTTTGATTAATCAGATCTACAAGCATCCTTGCTTGATCAACTTCACTATACTTATCCCTTTCCTCTGCTTGTAGTTTCTGAGTTAGCTCTTCATCAGCTTCAACTCTTGCTCTAATGTCCTCCCATTCATCCTCTGTAAAACCCTGAGCTGCTTGATGTACTTGAGCCATTTTCTGTTTTTCTGCTGCATCAAATTCTTCTTGTAGCCTTTGAGCTACTTCTGCATCCCTGGCAATCCTCTGACTTTCTTCTTCATCAAGCTGTTCTTGTAATCTTATAGCTGCTTCATAGCCAGCTCTTTCTTGTCTTTGTTTCAACTTTGTAGTGGTTTGCTCAGGCTCAGATTTAAAATATTAAACTTTAAATACTATAAAAGTTTTATAAAATGAAATTTACTAAAACCATTTGTAACAGAAACTATTTCTTGCAAAAACGTTAATGGGCTAGCCCCACATTCGATTTACACTCACTGCCAAATCAAAATTTGAAATGAAGGAACAAGTTTTACTATTAAAACGAAAATATCATATTTAATAAACTATGAAGCTCTCGAAAGAAAAAGTAGCAAAAGGTTTAATCAATAAACCGAGTGAATAAGCACTCATGGCCTCCCTTTAGGATTCGAATTGAGCAAAGAAAAGACAAGGAACGAGATAAGCTAGAAAAAGTTAGATAGAGAATAAGTAA
>BQNB010142819.1:0-11588 GCA_026074375.1 Tanacetum coccineum | reverse complement strand
AAAACTCAAAATGCAAATTTCTTAAACTAAAATGTATTAAACTAATTTTTAATAACAGAAAATAGTTTTTATAAAATTTTAAACTAATTAAAACTATTTTTAAAACTAAATAAGACTAAAAATTATATTAAAAATACTAAACTTAATACTAAAAATTTGAGAAAATTTCTAAAAATACTAGATACTATTTATGAAGTTTACAAAGAAAAACGGATCAAAAATCTTGTACCAATAAGCTGTGAAAATTCAAATAAGCAAAATAACCTAAAACTAACTTACATATAAGAAATAAATGGAACAATGCAATAATGAAAAAGACCCAAGTGCAGGATGGTTAAGGAGTGTGTGTGTTGTAAGGGAGGTCACAAGTTTGAGTCCTATGACTTTCTCTTTTAAATTTTTTATTTTTTTTATTTTTCTTTTTGAAAAAGCTAAAGATAAGGCAAAAATAAGCACTTTTAATAAAAGACTTAATTCCAGAACTTATTTTTAAGCTAGGCAATATCAATTAGAAATGACAGTTTCTAGTTTGGCTAATTTAAGACTTTTAGACATTTAACTAAAACTGTTTGAACTTTTGGACTTAATAAGCTAATAGAAAAACCAATAAGCTGAAAACAGACCTAGTCCTAGACCTAATAAGCACTAATAACTAGATATAAGCTAACAAAATAAGCTAAAAACCACCACAAGATATTAAGATAGTTGACACAAAAACTCTTTTTAAAGGACTTTTACCTATTTTAAGCTAAGATTTAAAGACTAATAAGCATAGAGATTAAAGCTTATTTAAAGACTACAAAACTTAACAAAACTAAAATTTAAGCTTATTTAAACTAACATTTAAACTAAATTAGAGCTTATGAAAACTTAATTGAGTACAAAAAACAGATTACACACTATTTGACACTATTTAAGTTCTTAACCAAAACACCCTTTAAGACATGAAAAACTAATTTAGAACTAAGACACACCTAGATAAGCTTCAAAACATGAAAACAGATTAAGTCCTATGACAATTAAAGACAAATAAGCAAAAACCTTAGGAGAATAAGCACTAGATTATAAGCTAGACCAATAAGCAGTTTTAACTATTTTTGGACAGATTTTATGAAAACTCAAATTAAACTAACTGAAATGATATAAACTAGATATTTAAAACATTTTAAGCTAACTTGAGGCAGAATAAGCACATTTCAACAATAATAAGCACAGAATAAGCAGATTAATAAGCTGAAAAGGAAATTAAGCTTAAAATAGTAAAAGTAAACTAACCTTGTCCTTTGCTCAAAACAAGGACATATAAATGCTCTTTAGAGCTTATCTACAAGCTCCAGCTTATTTTCATAAGCTGGTAAAGAACCATAAGCCCATCCATTTCTGGCTTATCATCCACACTTAAGCTTATAATGACTTTTGAGGTAATTTAAGTGACAAGGCTTATTCAGTTAAGCTATTAGCAAGCTTAACTGAATAAGTGTTAGCTTTTTAAGGAGATAAGAGCTTATTGAGCTTATTAAGTGAATTCAAAACACATCTTAAATGAATTTGCATAAAAGTAAAGTAACAATTCAACACAGAAAAAGGTAACTGAACTTTTTATTGATTAAGAAGAGTTTACAAACTATTAAAAACGAAATTACATTAAGCAAAATACAATAAGCTGGAAATTTTAAGCTAAAAAACTACACTAAAACTAGATATCTCCTATGAGTGATTGAGCCTCTATTTATAGTGAGCGAGAGAAGGATCCAGAAGAAGAGGAGCGTCTTCAAGAACCCAATCTTAGCCTTTGATTCATAACCAATCCTCAATCTACCCTTAGATCACCTCCACATTTCTCAGCCAATAAAATTGCTTAGGATTGCCAACGTGGCCTGCTGTGATGTCAGAGGTGCCACGTTGGTCTTCTAGAAGAGGGGATTCGTATGGGGAGTGTGTGGATTTTAACCTGTTGTAGTGTAAAAATGAAGAGGATGGATGAACAGTAACTTAGGGCGGGTATTTTATTGTTTGACTTGGATCAGGCTTTTGGAATGAGGCTTAGTACTTGGGCTGTTTTTGGACTAAAAATTGGACAAGGCTTATATTTTGGCAAAGGCTTGGTATTTTTCAAATATTAATGGGTTAACTTGGCTCATTAAACAGGTACGGGTTGGCCCATTAAAGATAAATAGGCTCTCGGCTTCATTTTCTCACGCTCTTCCAATCTCGTGCTCGTTTTTGTCTTTCTTGGCTTTATTTTTGTCCATTTTTGATATATTCGTTACCTGCACAACACAATTAACAAAACACACATATATAATGTATTTTCTATTTGTTTTTGGTCTTTTAAGCTCGTTTTTATAAAGAAAAGTGATATGTGATTAAACACATATTAAAATCCCCCATACTACGCTATTGCCGTGTCCTTACACAATGTCATAAATACACATAGAAAACTAAAAATTTCAACCCCCTTAGACTAATAACCTCGAAAAGTAGCTAAGTGTTCATCTAAGGGGATTAAGAAATTACTAGTTTTAAAACGCCTCGTTTTACCATTTTTTATATATTTTTATTATTATTATTATTATTATTATTATTTTTTTTAAAGGTAAACTGAATGTTTGAATTTCATTATTTAATCATAACTTTTAGGATCACAGAACAAGAAACGCTTTTAAAAAGTGTCCAAAAGGAAAAATTCATCGTCCTCGATTTTTCACCCGCTCCAAACCAAGCTTAAAAATGAAATCATTGTTAAATACAAGTTAAGATGCTAACACTACTCATAAATGCTAATTGTGTATGCATAGCTACTTTCCGCTCCCTTATTCCTAAATTATATAAGGATTTTATTTTTATTATTGGCGACAAATAAATTATGTCCTTATTCATATAAAGCAAACCCGGTTTAGACCATAATTAGTTTGAAATTCTTTCCTAAAGAGACGATATGGTGAGAATAAGGTCCACATTAAGGTTCTAAATTCGCATGATTTAGGGGTTATCCTTTTTATTTCATCTGAAACAACTCAACTACGAGTCCAGAGACGAAGACTTTATTTAGATAACCCCGAAGTCGAAATTTGGCTTTATTATTATTATTATTGCTACATTTTAACCCCCCGATCCTTTAAACAACTGCCACATCGATATGCGAGCCGACCATGGCCTCGTAGTCTTATTTCAACCAGGAGATCCTTGACCTTTTTAAAAACTGCCACATAGGTATGCGAGCCGACCATGGTCTAGTAAACTTTTATCAGTCTCAGATTTATTATTATTATTATTACCTCCACCCTTTAAACGACTGCCACATCGGTATGCGAGCCGACCATGGTCTAGTAGTCTTATTTTAGCTTCAGTTTATTACATAATTATTATTATTATAGCCAAATTTTAAGTCATGTGGTCTTTTAACTACCTAAACAACGATAGCGAGCCGTCAGGAATCGGTAGCCTATTTCCCCACAACATTGATAAAACCTCAATGTGTACCTTACTTTTACCAGAAGGAATCTCTACGAAGGGATCTAAACTAAAAATCGCAAAAACCAAAGTAACTTTATTTATTTAACAATTATATAACGTTTATTAAGCTGGTGGGAGCAAAAAGCCATAATTAACCTCTATGAGCTCTAAAGAGATCCAACTACTCCACGCTTAGCATCTAACTTATATTCAACTCTATCATTTTTCGTTCATTGCAAAATTTTAAAGTTTAGCAAACGCTTAGTCTCGAAAGCTAAGGGGAAAGCTAGAGTGCAAAGATCTCCAGTCGTGATGCTTAGTTGATCCGCGAATGCTTAGTCTAATAAAATCAAGCTTTGCATATTTAAAATCTATTATGGAAACTTGCAAACTCTTGGCTTTTTCAAGCTAGAATTCGCGTTTTAAAGCTTCTTGTATCAAAGACTAGCAAAAGCTTTCATTTATATAGGTTAAAGGTCAAGCTAGAGCGCAACATGCTTGATCAAGTCAAAATTTATTCTTGTTCTCACCAACGGAAAGTCAAAAATTCGTGTAAAAACACTTATTTTATTTTTGAAATTTTTTAATTTTGGCATAAAATCATATATTTTTGGTATTTTGGTGGCAAAACAGGGTTACGTGAAGACAAGACAAATGCAAGTAAGATCAAATCGATAGATACCCCCCCCATACTAGAACTAAACATTGTCCTCAATGTTTAAAGGGGTCTCTACGTAAATCTAAAGTCGTTTATTAATTATGCTAATAGATAAACGTTAGTCAATAAGATCTAGGATATCGGATTCCCATATATAAGCATGCTAAGGAATGAAGCTCGAGTGAACGATGGACATAACCACGAGCATGAGAGTCTTTATAATCCAGGGCAATCCTGAATATAAAACACAAGCCACAAAACATGAGAAAGAAAGAGGCGAGCCTCCTCATGTCACACTTATTAGAAAATAGAAAAAAAAGATAGAGACACGGGTTGCCTCTCGAGAAGCGCTTGTTTTTTTAACCAAGTCACGAGCCTGACTCGACCCCGAATTTAGTGGTCCATGGGGAAGGTTTGGAGATCCGGAACAACCATAGGTGGTATGTCCCCTCCAAAATAATGTTTGAGTCTATGACCGTTCACCTTGAAGTTTGGTCCATGGGTTTGAGATAACTCGACGGTACCATAAGGGAAAACTTGAGTAACGGTGAACGGTCCGGTCCAACGGGTTTTGAGCTTGCCCGAGAAAATCTTTAATCGAGAATTAAAGAGAAGAACACGACCACCAATGTTGAAAACGCGGTTCTTAATCTTGGAGTCATGAATCTTCTTCGTTTTCTCTTTGTAGATTAAAGAGTTCTCGTAGGCTTAATCCCGTAGTTCATTTAATTCATTCATTTAAACTTTTTGGTGATCACCCGCGGACTTGAGATCAAAATTACAATGTTTCAAGGCCCAATTGGCCTTGTGTTCAAGCTCGATAAGAAGATGACAAGCCTTTCCGTACACAAGCTTATAAGGAGTGCACCCAATGGGTGTTTTGAATGTGGTACGGAAGGCCCATAAAGCATCATCTAACTTATCAAACCATGAAGCTCGATTTTCGCCTATGGTTCTTTCCAAGATATGTTTCAAACCACGATTTAAAACCTCCACTTGTCTACTAGTTTGTGGATGATACGCGGTAGAAAGACGGTGGGTAACTCCATACTTAAGCATGACCTTTGCGAATTGGTCATTGCAAAAGTGAGTACCACGATCACTAATTATAGCACGAGGAGTTCCAAATCGGGCAAAGAGAGATTTTAAGAATTTTACGACAACTCGGGCATCATTAGTGGGGAGCGCTTTTGCTTCAACCCATTTAGACAAGTAGTCAACGGCCACGAGAATGTACTTGTTCCTTCGAGAAGACGGGAACGGGCCCATAAAGTCGATGCCTCATACGTCAAAGATCTCACAAACTTGAATTGCATTTTGAGGCATTTTGTCTTTTTACGAGATTTTGCCTTGACGTTGACATGAGTCACATGACTTCACCATGCCATGGGCATCGCGATAAATCATCGGCCAATAGAAACCGAAATCAAAGACTTTCTTAGTGGTGTAGTTCGCACCATGATGTCCCCTGGTGGGTCCATTATGGCAATCCGTGAGGATGTCAATGGCTTCTTGGCCGTAAACACATCGTCTAATCACTTGATTCGCACAAATTCTAAACAAGTAGGGGTCGTCATAAAAAAAAATGCTTCACATGCATAATTTTTTTTTCTTTTGTTAGGACGACACCCCTTTTACTACAAAATTCCCCGCATGGTAATTTGCAATGTCGGCAAACCATGAGGTATTAGAATCACCAAGAAAAGATATCATTCCAAGGGTCTCGAGAGGAAATGTTTCATTAATTTCCTTTTTCTCGAGATCACCTTGATGAGGATTTTCTAATCTTGATAAGTGATCGGCCGCGAGATTCTCCGCTCTCTTTTTTATCACGAATAATGACATCAAATTCTTGGAGTAGGAGAATCCACCGGAGCAATCTCGGTTTAGCATCTTGCTTAGCAAGAAGATATTTAAGAGTCGAGTGGTCCGTATACACTATGGTTTTCGACAAGACTAAATAGGACCAAAATTTCTCGAAAGCATACACCACGGCTAATAATTTTTTCTCCGTAGTAGTGTAATGTGCTTGAGCATCGGTCATAGTCTTGCTCGCATAGTGTATAAGCTGAAAATGTTTGGTCTTACGTTGCCCCAGGACTGCACCTACCGCAAAATCACTAGCATCACACATAATTTCAAATGGTAGGTCCCAATCGGGGGCAACTAAAATCGGAGCTTCTGTTAATTTCTTCTTAAGAATTTCAAACGCTTTAATACATTCTTTCGAGAAGATAAACGGGGTGTCTTTTTCTAAAAGATGGGTCATCGGCCGGGCGATTTTAGAGAAATTTTAAATAAATCGACGATAGAACCCGACGTGACCTAAAAAACTTTGAACGCCTTTAACAGAAATGGGATGAGGTAGCTTTGCTATTACATCGACTTTAGGTTTATCGACCTCAATCCTAGATTTAGAGATCTTATGCCCGAGGACAATGCCCTCTTTGACCATGAAATGACACTTCTCCCAATTTAGAACTAGGTTGGTGTCTTTGCACCGTTTTAGCATTTTGTCTAAATGGGAGAGGCAAGATGAGAAGAAATCCCCGAAGACCGAGAAATCATCCATGAAGACCTCCATTGTTTCCTCGATCATGTCGTGGAAAATAGCCATCATGCACATTTGGAACGTGCCCGGAGCATTACATAAGCCGAAAGGCATATGTCGGTAGGCAAACGTCCCATAAGGGAAAGTGAAAGTGGTCTTCTCTTGGTCTTGCGGGTCAATAGGAATCTGAAAGTATCCGAAAAATCCATCTAAAAAGCAATAGTATCCGTTCCCTGCTAAATGTTCAAGCATTTGGTCCATGAAAGGCAACGAGAAATGGTCTTTACGAGTAGCATCATTAAGCTTCCGATAATCAATACAAACACGCCATCCGGTAACTAGCCTTGTAGGTATCAACTCATTATCTTCATTCATTACAACGGTCATACATCCCTTTTTGGGCACACAGTGAATGGGGCTTACCCACAGACTATCAGAGATAGGGTAAATCAATCTGGCATCAAGGAATTTGATAACTTCCTTTTTGATTACCTCATGAATTTTTGGGTTCACCCTTCTTTAATGTTGGACTGCCGATTTAAAGTCATCCTCTATTAATATTTTGTAAGTACAAAATTGAGGGTCAATGCCCTTAATGTCAGAGATTTTCCAAGCGATGGCACGCTTGTGTGACTTTAAAACCTTTAGAAGTCGAGCCTTCTCCTTATCTTTTAAGTTTTTAGCAATTGTAACGGGTAATTTATTAGTTCCTTCGAAAAACGCATACTCAAGATGAGAAGGTAAATCCTTATCTGGAGGATCATCAATAGAAGATTTTATTATTTTAAGTTCCTCAAAATTAAGTTCTTTCGGAGGGAAAGGAGATGATGGATCATCATTTAATAACTTTTCAAGTAGAAGAATGTCTCCCTCCGGATTAAAGTTGGCATCATCAATTCCCAATAGAATTGAATCACTTGTAAGACAAGCTTCGATCTCTTCCAAAACGAAGTCACCTCCCTTAAAAGGAGTAAGAGAGGGAGAAGAAGTAGTAATGATAGGATCTAAAGATGGAGTGGGATTGCCACTCTTTGAACTATCCAAAAATCTGAGCACCTCTTGAGCATACTCCTCACATGTAACATCTATTACATCGATTCGATTAACCGATTCATCATCATATTTATAGGAGTATCTCGAAGTGTGTCCGATATTAAACGTTATGGCTTCATCATTAACTCAAAGAGTTAACTCTTCACCGTGTACATCGATTAATGCTCGTGTCGTCCTCAAGAAAGGCCTCCCGAGAATGAGGGGAACCCGAGGATCGACATCATAATCAACTACAACAAAGTCGTCCGGAAAATGAAACTTTCCTACTTTCACAAAGACATCTTCGGCAACACCAACCGGATAAGCAACCGATCGGTTTGCAAGCTCGAGAGTCATGCGAGTAGGGGTAAGTTCCGGGAGCAAAAGCTTCTTCCATACGAAAAGAGGCATTAAGTTGATGCTAGCACCAAGATCGGCTAAGGCTAAGCACTCATCTAGCTCTGGAAAATCACAAAGAATAGGAAATTTTCTAGGGTCTCCAAGTTTTCCGGGCAACTTTTTTAGGAGCACCGCCGAACAATTCTCATTTAATAGAGTATTTGCCGATTCGAATAATTTTTCTTTATTACTAAGGATACTCTTAAACGTAGAAGCGAACTTAGGCATATGAAGAAGAGCATCCGCAAAGCTAAGGTCGAAATGTAATCTTTAAAAGCTTTGAAGGAACTTCAACATTTGATTATTAGCTTTCTCTTGGAGATTTTGGTCGTTAAGCCTTGAAGGATAAGGTATCGAAGGTTTAGGATTAAGATTTGGAGCAACATCGGGCTCTAGAATAGGAACTTGGACAACCGGAGGTTGGACGTATGCAGTACTTCCTAAACTTGTAGTTTGCACCTTGTCCTTTGTCGCCTTTGGTTCATGTTCCACTTCCTTCGAAAGAGGAGAAGAAGTAGGTGGAATCGTAGGTCCATCATAAGAAACACCACTTCGGGTAGTAATAGCTTTCAAGTCACCTCTCGGGTTAGCGATGGTATTACTAGGAAGTGATCCCGAACCGAAGGGACTATTCATTTGAAAAAAACTGCTCATCATGTTCTTTATATCATTCTTTAACTCATTGCTCTGATTCCTCATCGTAGTATGGACTTCATTCTTGAATTTTTCCTTCATATTGTTTATTTAATTTTGCATGGCTCTCATATTAACATCATTAGTCTTTATGTAGTTCGAGAAATCATTCGAAGGTCCAACTTGAGTTTGATTAAACGGAGCTTGATAATTCTGATTTCCTTGATTAAAGTTATTTCCTTGATTCCGATTATATCTTTGATTTTGATTATACTGGTTCTGATTGTTTTGCATATTTGGTTGAGGAAAATCGGGTGGTCTCATTTGATTGCTAACACAATAATTAGTTTCTCCTTGAGGACGGTATCCGGGACCTCCTTGATTGTAGGTCCCTGTGGCTGCAGAAGCATTAAAAGTGTTGCCCTCGGTAGCAAGACACTCATAGTAAGGATGCGGTCCACCACAAGTAACATAAATTTCTTCTATAACTTTGACGGGAGCTGGTGAAGGAGTCTTGTTTTGAAGAAGCATAGCCTTAACGGCACCAGTAAGAGCGGTAATCTCTGGTAGATAAGCGAGAGTAGAAGAAGTAGCACTCGCTTTTGAAACAATCGGTTTGTTTCTTGAAGTGCGAACTTTTGACTTATTCTCAATAATAGTCAAAGCATCTCGAGGAGTACGGTTCAAAAGATTACCACTGGCGGCTGCATTTAGAGAATCTTGATCGGATTGTGTCAACGCAATGTAAAATGTGTCGATTTGATACAATTCCGAAAAACCGTGGTGTGGGAATTTACGAAGGAGATCTTTAAAATGGTCCCATGCCTCACTAAACGTTTCATCAAACCTCTGCTGAAAATTCGTAATGTCATTCTTGAGATTCGTAGTCTTCGAAGGAGGAAAGAGATAATTCATAAACTTAGAAACGAGATCTTCCCAGGTATGGATAGAACGAGGGGGTTCTTTTTCAAGCCCCCTCAAGAGAAAATGGGAAAAGCATCAACTTGATAGCATCATGTGGAACATTCTTGTATTTAAGCGTAGAAGTGATCTTGTTAAACCAACGAATATGAGAATGGGGATCGTCCCTCTCAAAACCATAAAATTGACTCGAAGTTACTAGCGTAAGTAACCCGACTTTTAACTCAAAATTTTCGGCAAGTATAACAGGAATAGCAATTGCATCTCCGTAACCCTCGGTGGGTGCTTGGAGTAATTTCGACATAGTACGCGTATCCGCCATAGTAGCAACGGGATTCTCTACAATAGTTCGAAGCTCGGGTTCGACTATTTGTTTGGAATGTCTACGATTACGTCGCTTCGGAATCGTGGAAGATTCAACAATTAAATTCGATGAAGAGCGGGTGCGCATGCACTAAAAAATAAAATAAGAGAAATAAATCTAAGAAAAATGTTTTTTTTAAACCGATAGTCAAAAGTTCACGTTAGCTCTCTAGAAAACGCACAAAGAAGCGGAGGAGCGGGTAAGCGCGAAGCGTTTTAAAAACCTTCTCCTTTCGGGTCGAAGTTCGTAGGATCAACCCTTCTTATACCTCTCTTATAGTTTGTTAATCTAAAGGTGAGCCGATTTAACAATTGACAACATGGTTTTTTTTGTTGTTTTTTTTTAATTTTTTTGGTATTTTAAATATTTTAGGAAAAGTATTTTTGGTGTTTTAATAAATCCAAAAAAATAAATCGAGAAAAATAAAATATTTTTATTTTTTTTAGTTTTATATAAAAGAAAATGATGAAGATGTAAGTGTAATAAAGAAATGTAAAATAGTGATGTATTGTGCAAAAAAAAACGATAACTTCACGGGGAACGGATCTTTCACTGCTACAAATCGTTTCAAAACTTCAACACGTGTTTATCGTAACAACTTCTCCCGGCAAACGGCGCCAAAAACTGATTATGTGCACAATTAGCGATAGTTATATAAATATTATATTTATATTTATTGTTATTCTATTTAATATATATTCTATATATTATATATTTGTATTGTGTATATTGTTATATATTATATTGTATATTTATATATAATATAGTATATATATATAATATAAACAACTAGGCAAATCATTCTTATGAAAGAGTAATAAGCTAATCACTAATAAAATATATTTCATAAAAGTATTGATGAGAAAATTACCCTTAGGAAATGATAAAGTTCAAATCGTTCGCGGGTCGTTTTCCCAACGAAGCGTGAATATTAAAAATCTTGTTTCGATTCGTGATCGCGTGCTTGAATATTCGATATTTTGGATTTTGGATTTTAAATCTAATAACGCAAAGGGAAAGCACATAAAGGCACGCTAAACTAGAAATTTAGACAATTTAAAAAAAACTAACGACATTTAAAGCAATTAAAACAAACTAATTAACCAATTAAGACAAAATAAAACTCTTAAAACTCAAAATGCAAATTTCTTAAACTAAAATGTATTAAACTAATTTTTAATAACAGAAAATAGTTTTTATAAAATTTTAAACTAATTAAAACTATTTTTAAAACTAAATAAGACTAAAAATTATATTAAAAATACTAAACTTAATACTGAAAATTTGAGAAAATTTCTAAAAATACTAGTTACTATTTATGAAGTTTACAAAGAAAAACGGATCAAAAAGCTTGTACCAATAAGCTGTGAAAATTCAAATAAGCAAAATAAGCTAAAACTAACTTGCATATAAGAAATAAATGGAACAATGCAATAATGAAAAAGACCCAAGGGCAAGATGGTTAAGGAGTGTGTGTGTTGTGGGAGAGGTCACAGGTTCGAGTCCTGTGACTATCCTTTTTTTAAAATATTTTTTTTATTTTTCTTTTTAAAAAAGCTAAAGATAAGGCAAAA
>BQNB010142818.1:0-17079 GCA_026074375.1 Tanacetum coccineum | reverse complement strand
ACTATAAGTTAATAATTAAAAGCGAACGCGTAAAACTCTAAAAATAAATAATGGAATTTATTAAAGTCGTAAATAACCTAAAAATGGGAAATGTTACATATATTGTTCATATTATGCAAGCATTGAATTCACAAAAAGTTGAATCTAAATTTTACAAACATACATAAACCTTAAATTAAAAAGCGGTAAAACTATTCAACCTCCCTTCTAGTTTTCCACATTACGGTTTGAAAAGTTGGAAACAAGAGAGTCATGTGCTTTGTTTTCTTGAAATAATAAGTGTATGTCGTATACTTACTTTAGGGCTTCTATATATATAGCTAAACATGTGTAAGTAAGCCATCTAGTGAGACTATCAAGTGGTATTGGGGTTGTAAAATAGGTATACGTTTTGAATGGGTTAATAGATATGCTTGTTTAGTGATGTGTAAGAGATGTATGGCATGTTGTAAGAATTGAAGTGATCTAACAAACAAGCATGCACATGTTCTTTCTTTCTTTTCCTTGATTCTTGCTGTGCATTTACATGCCTTGGAGACAAAGGTGATGGTCTTGGTGGCTTGAACAAATATTATACAAAAGTAATTATCCATAGGGTAAAACATAATGTAGTTTATTAGGTAGTGGATGTACTTGATTTAATTTGAATCGTGTGTCATATTATATTCGGCTAGCCATTGTTATTAGGTGATGTTTTTAAATTTTTAGGGTATTGGGTATAATGGTAGGTATTTGTTGAAGTATCGATGGGTTAATGGTGCGTATGCTAATGCAAAGATGTTAATTTATCGTAAAACGTACGTTTTACGTAACGAATAAAAATGAAGAAGTGAAAATTTATAATTATTTTTCGTAAAAAATAATAAACCCTGTTTGATGTAATCGTTTATTTGTTTGAATTCCGTTTACGTATAATGTTGGACATTTAGTTTACGCGATATTTAAGCGTTGTAAAATAAAGCGAGGCGCGTAAAGTTTAAAATAATTTAGTTGATATTTATTGAGTAAAGGACGCCAAAATGTGAATTGTTACGTCGCCCTTGTTAAAAGAATTGCGTCCACGCAATTCAGTTCCGAGTTGTATTTCAAGAATAATGTTGATGAAGAGGTGTAGATACTTCGGTCTAATTCCTCTAATATGTGTATAGTAGATTTGTCATCTTAATGTTTTTAACTCTATGTTTGTACCAGAAGAACCTTAGGATTTGGTGTGAAGTGATTCGTTCTATGAGTAAGATGGTGTAAAGGCAATATATCTTATGATTATTACCTCAGTTTCTCGTGACCGCTACGTTTTTTGAATCACCACAAAACTTTGCTCTTTAAGAGCGTAAGTAGAAAATTGATTTTGACAGAAGTTTTGAGGTGACTACTTCTCAGCATGGCATGGTACTTTCCTGAATTATACGTAGGTGATCAGGCTATGTATATTTGAGGTCTAACGATGCGATGCTCATTTTCGTCAAAATAATGTTATGTATAAAGTAATGTCAAAATGATTTACAACGTGGCTGAGAAAAATGATTTACAGATGAGAAACGAGGTAGTTACAAGGGGACAACGAGAATTATTGTCGAGATGACCAAATGATGGTTATAATGACAATAGTTAAATACCTCAAGATAGTAAATCATTTGTTACAATAGTAAAATGGTTTATCATCTTGATAGTGATAATGTTTCAATAAGTCATAATTATTTAGTAAGTGGCATGCAGCGAATAAGTTGAGAGTTGAAATAAATACCCTATTTGATAGATTAATTGGGTTATTATTTCTTCCTAACAAAAAGACTACATGTTTCTTTAATACTAACAACTTCCAAGACAAGTCTCAATATCTACTTCTAAAACAATGTATCTATGAGTGACGTCGAAGATGACTGGTCACAAACTTGGAGCTCCTGAATTTCTCATGGGTCTTGTGTGGGCCTCTGAACTGAAGTCAATGTCGCTCCAACTCCGCTTATGAGCCCTTTTCTCATGTCTTCGAGTAAACTATGTTCGGTAGCCTACCATGGTCTTAATCTTACCGTGTAGGGAAGCACTTTCCTCCTAAGCCATGACCATTTGAATCCTAAGGCATCCCATATCCTCATTAATAGGACTCCCTCTGCATTCTAGTTCCCTGGATGCCTCTAATAGCTCCTATGTAGGTAGTGTCCTCACTATTGGTCGCTCAGTGAAAACATCAAGGCGCAGGGTGACAATATTCCACTCTGATTCTCGATAGGAATCCTCAAGTTCCTTTCAGCAGAGACGGAAGACGTGGGTGATCCATAACCTGCCACACAGTAATGAGTTTATACTTAAAATAGTCTTTATGATGAACCATGCACGATGGTAGTAGTATGGATGAATGCGTGATGCAAGGTGATGCTATCGTCAAATGACATATGCATTTCCATTGGCATGAATAGATATGTGACATGATGGAATGAAATGCCTTATGGATTATGAATGATGGTATTATAAGTAAATTTATGTTTGCTAATGTTTGGAACCTACAAGCATATGTACTACTTTGCTAAGAAATGTTCTCAGCTATTTTGATAATACTCTTATATAAATAATGTATGATATACAGTAAAGGAATTGTAACATATATAATATTTATTTATCTATAATTATATATATATATATATATATATATATATATATTATATATATATATATCTTTCTCACTCTCTCTTCTCTCTAATATTATATAATATATATATATATATATCTATATATATCTATGTCATGTAAGCAGTATACTCGCCTAGTAAGGCACTCTGGTATACACCATAATAATGCTAAAATGGTGCATGTTATGTAAGCTTGTATACTAGAAGCAAACCAGTAATGTATGTATGTCCCTTGAAAAACTTTTGTATGGTGTAATATTTGATAACGGTTATAATCTAGGTAAAATATGCACTCAGTTTTTTACCCTTCGGCTTGAGACAAATTAATCACACCCCCAAAAATGTGTCGCAACAGAAATGATGTTCCGGGGGCATTACTTCATAATACCATTGCACAAGTCACGAGAGAACGACCTCTAAGTGTTGTTTGAAAAGTAATCTTGTATTGTTTAGACTCCAATGCACATAGGCTAGACTAGCACTTATGTACCTGAGAAAACCTGTTTTAAAACGTCACAATAATGTTGGTGAATTTAAAGTTTTATAAATTAAAAGAGGGGATAGCAGATTTTCCCTGTAATAGAGTAGCAATTACAATATCACAAAAATGTATTACGAAATGCACTAAGCTCATGACACTGAAGCTCAACAATGTATGTATCCACTACATATAAATGATGTGCACAATGTTGATGTTCAACCCGTAACATCTATGAGTCCGACATAGTATGCGTTCGTCGTTCCGTTCAACCGGAATACTAGCAAGCGCTACTTGCCCGAACGGGGATGTTAATTCCCAAATAGATCTATTCATAACATTCGCGCTTACAATCAAGTAATTAACAGTTCCATAGTTGATGGGCATAGAAAATGGGTTATCGCTACTCTACGGAAACTCATAATATTTGAAGATAAAATGTCGATTGCATCCATTTTGTAAAACAAACATGATCTCATCCCTGAGATTTGATAAATAATTGAAAAGTATAATATGGGGACTATAAACTCACCTTAATGATATAATGAAGTAGCAACAAATATGAAGCGAGCAAGGTAAATGGTGCACGCAAAAAACAATGCAAAACTCTATCCGCTACCTAAATGAATAACACGCATATTACTAATCATGAAATATACTAAAATGTATGCAATCTTTTCCTTAGTATTGTGCTTGAGTTGAGAAATATTATTGTTTAACGATGATTATTCATGAAAATTGCCAAATGTTATCAGGTCATAATCTACTTACATTAAATTGTTAAAATTACGATATCGGCAATTTAGAAATTAGGTCGCAGTACTTTTATAGGTTAATTCTATCGAACTGTTTGGTCTCTTAAAGTGTCAACAAATTTGGGGGGTCGAGTTTAAACTTGAAGCAAAATAGTCGCATGGCAATTTAAATGTCGTTTTACTAATATAACTTTCACTTTTTTTAATTCTGTTATATGACTGTGAGCCATTGTGTCTTCGATGTTTGGTTCCACCCCTTTGGCATTGTGTTTTGACAAGGTAAGGTTCCACTTGAATTAAATATTTACATACATATTAGTTAGTTTATAGAATGTGGTTAGAAACAAGATCAACTGGTTTAGATTTGACCTGATGTCTACAGCTTTTTCGTAGTTTCTAATATTTTTGTTAATAACTGAAATTGCAGGATATTATGCAAGGCATGGTTTTATTTTGCAAAGCAGCAGTTGAGGTACAACTTAAAACAAGATACTTAGAACATTTATTTGGAGGATATTATACCACATTGCCAATATATATTTCAAAATACTTGGAACATTTATTTGTTTTTGTTGCCTCATAAGTGTATTCATACATAAATTTATATGAAGCTGATAACTCATCATGTACAGGTTCTATGGTAATTACCATGTGGTGGGGCCTGCTATGGAGGCGAAAATTTGGTTTTCATTGCAAATGATTGGCATACTACCTTATTTCTAGTTTCTCTAAAAGCATATTATCATGCCAATGGATTAATGCGATATACATGATCTGTTCTTGTGATTCATAACATAGCTCATCAGGTTACTTAACGTTATGCAAAAATTGGCATACTACCTTATTTCCAGTTTATCTAATAGCATATTATTGTGACACGGGATTAATGTGGTGGGGTCTGCTATTAGAGTTGTGAAGATGACAGGATGATAAACGGGTCAAATCAAGGTTAGTTAAAATTGGTCATTCACTGAGCCAGAATAGCCACAAACAATAACATTGAAATAATAAACTAAAACATGAATACAAAATACGGATTTGATATGCTATGAACACGAACTTAACCAAATTCACCCTGTTTGACCCGTTCGTAAGTACATACGTTTAAATGGCCAGCGTCAGTGACATAAATCGTTTATTTTACTTATGGTCAGCATATCTTTCGATCTTCAGGGTCGTGGTCCGGTTTACAATTTTGATCATGTGGATCTACCACCATACTATTTGGAGCTTTTTAGATTGTATAATTCGGTAGCATTAGGTCTGAATGGGTTCTGTTAGTGGTGGCACATGTTTCTAATTTGGTAGAATTTCACATAAAATTAACATCTCTAATTCCTCTAGACTGTAGTGTTTCACATATTTATGATTAATGGATGTTCTTGGTTGCTTGTGGAGTCACTCATAGTGTATCGTTTCTGTGAATTGGGTGCAGGGGTTAAGTGCTCAGAATATCAACCCAAATTTGACAGTCTTATGAACGTAAATGCCTGCAATACGAGCTACACGATGAACATCTACAAGTATATGCAATTAAGGCTCTCTTCACCAATCCTCTACATTTGTTATTCTCACTTTTATAATTCATTTATGAATGGAGTAATGGACCATAGATTCATAGGAGTTCCATCATAGCACTAAAATATCATTTTAGCTTTTATATTTTTCATCAATTTATGGATTTTTTCAGAAAAAAACAAAACATTACTTTATTACTGCCTTCATACCATATGCAATGTTGCTACTTCTATATCCATTTGTGCTTATCACTTGCAAATGGTGGACGCATAATTCCCTTAGAAAATCAGTCTGTAAGGTGTACTACTCCACTTGGTCTGCCCGTGGTACAAACTTATCCTATGTACATAAGACATCTTGTAAGTAGCCAATGTTTCATAATGATTTTCTGACATACTCTTTATGATTTAAATCTTCTATATGATAACTCAATATATAGCATATAATTGAAGTTTTTTTTGGTTTTTGGCTGCAGGTTTCGACTTCTCTTCAACTACTCACTCTGGAGCGTTAAACTGAAAAGGTATTTAATTTGCTCCACTTGATTACATATGTTGTAAATACGATCTCCGAAACTGAAAAGGTATTTAATTCGTTTACTTTTTATTTAAGATGCATGTGTTGACATGTTTATAAGCTACAAGTCTAATAGTTGTTTTATTCCCATCATATATTGTAAACTTTTATTTCATCTTATCATTTTTTATATGAACATTATTTTCTATTCGCTTTTCAGTTGTTTTGAAATGTTTGGTTAAATGTGGGAGAACTGATATTCATAAATTAAGTATTTTAAACTTTGATTTTTTTGACATTTTATAAGCCACCCGTGATTTATCACGGGTTTATAGGCTAGTCATGAAATATATTAAAATGTATGCAATATTTTCCTTAGTATTGTGCTTGAGTTTCAGAAATATTACTTGTTTAAGATGATTATTCATGAAAATTAGCCAAATGCATCGGGTCATAATCTCTTACCATTAAATGTGTAAATTACGATATCAGACAATTTAGAAACTAGGTCGCAAGTACTTTTATAGTTAATTCAATCGACACTTAGTTTGGTCTCTAAACGTGTCAAACAAATGGTCGAAGTTGCAACAATATAAATTTAAAAATTTAGTTTTATTTATAAAATTCAGAGGACAAATGCAGAATTTTACAATTAATTTTTGGACTCGTTACCATGTCATCTATAAATTTATTTATTTAAGTTTTTTCTAAAAATGTCGTTTAATATGTTAAAAACGTACCTAAACACAAGGGGGTCGCGACTAGGCTTAAGCAGAAAAACAATATTTTTGGCTAAGTATTTTTCAGATGACTTTCGTCTGATTTTGATTGCGGATTACAAATTCATTACTCAGTATTATGACGAACCAAAAATACTTTTGAAAACTAGGCTAGGAGTACAACAATTTATATTTTATAAGTTTTGCAATTCAAAGTCATTATAGTGACTAAAACGAGGCTAAAGTAAGGGTGCACGACCCCTTCCGCCAATAGTTTCAACTGTCGGAACACGCAATAGCAGAACTAAATTTTAGTCCTATTTGCGAGTTTGTTACTTAACCTTAAGACAAACTAAAAGTACATTTATAAACTATGCCAGGTCCACTACAACTTTTATTAATTAAGTTTTACGTTTAGATGTGATTAAGTGGGTTAAAAATGGGTGTGAATGTGGTGGTGTCGCGACCTTCCAACATTATTAACTGTTGAACACGCGACAACAACATTAACTTGAGACTTAGTTTACGGGCTTGATTCTTAACCGTTTTCCGTGATTCAAGTTGCTAAATAAAGCTTACCATGTCGACTATAAAACGCCCCTTTTTGTTGACTTTATGTCTAAGTCTAAGTGGGTCAAAACAAGGCCTTAAGTCGACCCAACATGGCAGTTTTCATACACATAAAATAGCAGATTTGTAAGTCTATATCCCACTTCGTTATAAAGTGTTAGAAGCTCAAACTTTGCATGTGCGCTACTCCCATATTATGTTAACGAATGATAAGTTCAGAAATTTCATTGGTAAAGTTTATATACGGGTTTCTCAGTGAACCCGTATACATCAAAAGGTTTACCAAAAAGGTGTTTTGCTTTTAAACTTGCAATTCGGCTAGCTATGATTAAGTGTCTATACTTCGTTACAAAAAAGTTTAACACAAGGCTTAGTAACAACATATGGTCAAGAGTTTCTTCTAGTTATAAGTTAACAAATCATAGTTTCTCGTTTTCTGTTACAGTAAAGAGACGGATGGTGCATGCTTTTGCAAATGGCAACAATGATAATAGGGTCGGGTTCATAACAGTTTTAAGGAAATAATTTACTCAAGCACAAGAATCTAAATGACATGATAGCACGAAGATAATGAAAGAATTTAAGGCGTGAAACTCACAAAGCTCGAAGAAAGACGTGGGTATGGCTTGAACAAACAAAAACCCTAATGATCTTACCTCTTTTGTATACAACCTAAACACTTAAACTAATTCGACTGCTTGCACCCCCTCCCCCTTTGAGCACGAACCCGTTTAATGTTTTGCTACCTTGATGCTCAAACAACAGGAACCACGAAAAGAAAACCCAAGAGTGACGAACTCTAGGGTTAGGGTTTTTAAAGTTTCTAGGGTTTTTTATTTTATGTATGTGGAAGTGGGTTTGCTTGCATGCGTGTGTGTGAGAGTCGAACCAGAAGAGTAAGAAAAACCAAATGAGCTAATGAGGTATAATCCTGATGATGTTGTAGCCTCCGTGTTTTCTCTTTGAATTTGCAAGAGTTAAGTGAGACTATATATATTCGCATAACTTGGAATGTATAGTATCTCATCCTTGAGTCACATTTTTGTGTAAACCCTTATATGGTAAAGGATCTTTGGGACTTGTAAATGGTCAATGTACAGGAAATATAAAGGTGAATACTGTTTGTTGCGTGGAAGCAGAATCAAGAGAAGGCGGCCATGAAAATCACATGGGTTTTTGAGGAGTTTTATAAAAGAGACTTTGGGCTTTATACATTGGATATTAGGGTTATAGTGAGATGGGTTTATGTACATCTTTTCTAGTTGCATATTACGGTTTGAAAAGTTGGAAACAAGAGAGTTATGTGCTTTGTTTTCTTGAAATAATAAGTGTGTGTGGTATACTTACCTTAGGGCTTCTATATATATAGCTAAACATGTGTAAGTAAGCCATCTAGTGAGACTATCAAGTGGTATTGGGGTTGTGAAAAGGGTATACGTTTTGAATGGGTTAATAGATATGCTTGTTTAATGATGTGTAAGAGATGTATGACATGTTGTAAGAATGATGTGATCTAACAAACAAGCATGCACATGTTCTTTCTTTCTTTTCCTTGATTCTTGCCGTGCATTTACATGCCTTGGAGACAAAGGTGATAGTCTTGGTGGCTTGAACAAATATTATACAAAAGTAATTATCCTTAGGGTAAAACATAATGTAGTTTATTAGGTAGTGGGATTTACTTGATTTAATTTTGAATGTGCATGTATATATATTCGGCTAGCATTGTTTTTGGGTGAGTGTTTTTATAATTTTTGGGTATTGGGTATAATGGTGGGTATTTGTTGAAGTATAGATGGGTTAATGGTGCGTATGCATGCAAAGTTGTAATTTATCGTAAAATGTAACCATTTTACGTAACGAATAAAAATAAGAAGTGAAAAGTTATAAATTATTTTCGTAAAAATAATAAAACACTTGTTTGATGTAAACTTTTATTTGTTTGATTCCCGTTTACGTTGAATGTTGACTTTTAGTTTACACAATTTTACCAGACGTTGAAAAATAAAAGTGAGCGCGTAAAAGTTTAAAATAATTAGTTGAATATTTATTGACGTAAAGGACGCGAAAATGTGAATTGTTACATCATTAAATATATGAAACTGAAATGGATTTAATTCATTGTAACTGGAGGAATGCTTCACATCCCTAAACTGACAGAACTATTTAATCGGAGGGCAAATGGAGAGGCTGATCTTGAATACGAATTGTAAATGCTCTATCATTAAGACAGCAAATTGAATATAGGCAAACTGAATCTTTTATAATATAAGGACACTTATCACATGTTAACAACCTACTGATAGATAATTAAGTGCTAATAGAATTAAGCTAAGGCTTTGATACCACTGATGGGTTTTCTATACCCTAACTAGATTAACATAAATCGGAAACAACAATTAATCTAGGGCAAGAAGGAAACTAAACCTTAAAAGATCTTAACCTAATAAATAAAAGCCACTTAAAATAAATAAATAAATAAATAAGAAAATACCAACCTTTGAGAAAATCGGATTGCTCACTCACAGACCACCTTGGACGAACTTGGAGGCAAGTACTCAAACGAGAGTACCTCTAATAGCTCACACCCACAAACCAAAGAGAAAAAGGGATTCGAACTCCTAAGGTTTCGTTACACGAGTTGACTCTTACAAGAAGTAGGAATGAGAAAGAGAGAATGAGCAAATAAAGCCTTGGCATGCCCCTCTATTTATATGGAGAGGAAAGGACTTGGAATATCTCTTTGGAGGGATGTGGGATCCCCCCAAAAAATGTCCCATGGGTCCCTTATGGGTCTTCTCGGCCTGTTAAACTTAATACACCTTGTATTAGTTCATATTCAACCCATGCTTCTTTATAATTAGCTTCTAATTCTAATTAATTTACCAACTATTAATAAATTAATAAACCAATTAATTATACATATAATATTAATTCTAATTAATATTATCTCTTCTTTATTATTTCTCTTAACGGTTCACTGAGGGCAACCCAAAAAGGACTATACTTTTAACGACAGTCTTACCAATTAGTTATGAACTTGGACACTAAATCCAACAGATCTAGTGAAGCAACTCTCGATTTGGGTACTTGGGGAGTATAGTAGGGCAAAGAGGCTATAGAACCACTGTAAATCACCGTGTACGGTTTTCACTCTCTTATATTTCCCGTTCTCTCTTTATATTATGCTTATGCTTGTGTTGTGGCATGATGTTTATGTTTGTGTTGTGACTACATGTTTTACTTCATGCTTTATATATTCTTTATAGTCATAGACTATTATCGTCACTTTTCATATTACGTCACACTTGATCAGTAATTTGATACAAAAGTTTTAAGTTTTTAAACCGAAATGTATTCACCCCCCCTCTACGTTTACCACACTTACCATTGTATTATTTTTTCAAGTTCCGTGTGCCTTTGAGTGTGATAAAACAACTTGAGAGAATTAGAAAAAATCTTTTGGGGTGGGATGGGATAAGGAAAATACCTTTTCAGGTCAAATGAGATACGTTAGTAGCTTCATTTGAGAGAGGGGGGGGGGTGTTAAATGTTGGGTTACTTCAAGCAAAAATTTTATATTTGATAGGAAAATGGTGGTGGAAGTTTAAAAAAGAGGGTGGGGTCTGGGGTAGGGTGATTAAAAGCATTTATGGAGATATTGGTGGGTTAGGAGGTAATAGGGTAGAGGTAGGGTCACCAATGGTGGAAGTGTTTAGCGTAATATTGTGAGGATATGAGAGGAGATCGAGAGGTTGGGAATAAAGTTTACATCTTTTTGTATAGGCGTGTTGGGGGACGGTAGTGACATTAGGTTTTGGATAGATAAATCATAGATAATTGGATAATCAGATACTCTGTGATAGATTTTCTAGGTTATACCATTTAAATAGAAATAAGGAGTGTAGCGTAAAGGATAATGCGGTTTTGGGTAAATGAGGTGTGACGTTGGGAATGAGATTGGGTAAGGAGTATTAGGGGTATAATGTGCAAGGAGTTTGATAACTTATTAGAGGTTTTGCAAAATCTTGTTATTTGTGACACTTTTATTTCTTACTATTTGAGTGAGTTGCGAGACCCTTTAAAGATGAACTTTTGTCTTCAAGACCATTTGTTCTTTAAGTTTTATCTAATTTTTTCAAAGCTTGTGACGATCACACAAATCACATGATCAAGAAATCAAAACAAACCAAATCACGTAATCATACATCAATGATCCTACAATGTCTATGTCTAATGCTCTATCATGATGTTTTGGGTTTTGGTTATGATTTAATACTACCAATCTTGTATAAGGGGGAACTATGTTCAATGGTCTTTGAGATTCTTGAATCACATTATGGAGGAGATTCACTATCTCAATCAGACAAATTCAAGATCTAATGAAGATTTATATCAACAATGTCATTGATCTCCTAAAGAATAATCAAGAGGAAGTTGATGACATCAAAGAAGAACTTAAGAAGAGGAATAAGAATGATACAAGCTCTTTAACTCAGACTCAAGATCCATTAGCATTTATTGCTTCTTCAACATCACCATCACCAGCAAGATAATTTATTGGGTCAATCACCTACATTAAGAAAAACATATGTTACAATCCTCATTCTAAAGTCATTGATTTCCCTCCAGAAGAATCAGATTCTACATCTTAATAGTTGGCTTCAATCCTTCAGAAAATGGCTAATCTTGGAACTCAAATCTAGAAGCAATATTACAGAAAACATACCAACAACAATCTATCGATTGCATCTTTACCTATGGCTTAGAATAAGAGGAAAGATTATCTTCCACAGAATGAAGTGGTTAGACAAGGTGGGATAAGGTTGTGGAAGAGGAGCTGATTACATGCATGAGATAGTAGAGGAATTATAGTATTGCAAACATGTTTCAACTGTCTGGAAACAAGTTTTCATTACTCGAGAAATTGTAATATATGGGAATGGTTAGAGATAAAGCGTATATAGGTCGAAGATGTTGTTATTTCTAACGGAAAAAATAGGGTCGAAGCATTAACTAGCAGTTTGGAGATGTATTTTTGGTTGACACTGATGATGAGGGTGCAGCAACTTGATTCAAATGTTGATGTTAATGGCATGATTGGATACAAGATGGAGCTTTTTGAAGCTTGAGCATGCTGGTGTTATGAGGCTTAGGATGTGGATTCTTAACCTGGATGAGGTGTCTTAACAAATGGTACACGATGAAACTGACTGGTTTAGATAGTGATCAAGATGACAAATTCATTGCTACTACTTTCAGTGATTTTGCATTACTGGAGTCTTATTTACACAAGTTGTTTTGATCCTACCTTGGGAATAACTATCAAGTCATCATGATGTACAATTGATCCTTATCTCTCAACAATGCTTCAAATGCTAATGCTTTGTACTTCAAGCTGTAAAAAGATAGAATGCATTTTTGTAAATTAGTTACTTATGAACATGTGTAGGATGGAAAGTCGAAGGCCCTTAGCTCTATTTTAAACATGAAATTATGGAATGTATAACCAGATACTTTTGGATTAAAACTGAAACTTTTATGATTTTAATAAAATTTCGAAGTAAACTTGAGAAAACAATAAGTTTCATTGTTATAATAGATTTAAAATCTTGTTTGTGTAACAAAATCATAGAACTTGAAAACTTTATTTCTCAAAAAAACATGGCAAAGCTCTCAGAACAATTACTCATAGTTACTTTCCAAAACCCTAAAACCATTAGTTTGATCTTAAAACTTAGCCATTGGTTATTTCTAAACAATATATTTAGAGATGCTAAGAAAGAAATCAATACCTACTTTGTATATGCTACATATCTAAGAAAAAATATATTTATAGGTGCATGTGTAAAATGGTAATGTCAGGATTTTCATTTTTTCATCCGATACTTCCTTGACTTTTTTTTCATACTAAAAAGAGCAGTGTTCTCCATCGCTGTAGTTGTTTGTTGTGACTTGGCGAAAAGTATAAGGGGTTCCAAAATCCTAATAGTTGGTATTTGTATTTTCTATAAGTTGTCTAAATGAAATGACAATTTACCTAGAAAGCAAGTAAAATAAGACAATGTGTTTTAGATCCACATGATCATGTTTAATAACCCTAAATTACGTAAAACAATGATACAATGTCAATCAACTAAGAGGGATGAACACATATACTTAGTCAATTTCCCTATGTCTCTTAATCATAAGCCTACGTGTAATGTTTAATTCTCGTTTTAATCAATGGTTCTAATATCATTAGTTGATTGGTCGTCGTAAATAACAGCTATCTTATTATTCATCTGATATCTAACCCGTTCAGGGTCAGGAGGAAGCCATGGCATTAGTTCTTAGTCATTAAGTCCCCCAACTATCATATATACATATCTAACTGCTCGACAATCCACTTTCTCGACATTTAAACCCTCATTATGGCCATACCTAATTATGAATATATTAACCAGTGCTTTATAAGTATTAATCTAGTTAGGCGTGTGATATAGGTCAACTCACTGGCAATTTGAATATAGATGTCATCCCATCTCAAGTAACTTACTAGACTAGCTTTCAAATGTTCACTCCTACTCACTAACTCAAAACTACCAAAATGCTAGGATCAATCAATAAACAAATAGGATATCTAAAGAGAACGATAATTAAACACTGTCTAACCACAATCTTAATAGAGGCGTCTAAAGTCATTATGCTCAAAAAGGCATCCTTGCCTAACCTATGATTCCTTGGGGAATGAACCCTCACGGGAATTATCCTATTTTAGTTAACAGTCATTAAATCCTACCAACTAATCTATGAGATATGTCCGTGTGTTTCCCACTAACTCCTGATACCTATAAGTTGCCAAGTCACAAATATTAGCTTACACCTATTCTAGAATTACGTCTACTAAGACATAAGGAACTAGGGACATACTACATAAATATTCCAGTTTTAGTATAGTAAATTAAACAATAAGATCAAATACTTAATAAACAAAGGATTTTAAACTAATTAAATTACCAAGATATTTTAAAGATCAAATAATAACATGAAACAGATAATCAAAAGTATAGATTAAATAAATAGAAGAAGATGAATTAAACCATAATTCAATTATAGTGTTGTGTACATAACGTGCTAACTATCTTGCTCAATATCTGATCTAGTCAAATGTATGGAAAACCCCGAAGGGTTTGCCCTTGTCTAAAAAACCTAATTGTTCGACCCTTTTCTCCTGCTGTTGCCAATCGGCAAATACACAACCAAGAAAAAGAATATAATTTTTATCCGATTGTTGAAAACATTCGGTTTATATTATATTAGTGTATTGGAAGTTAAGGACTTGTACAAAAAAGGCCCTTCATCGTTTTTGACGTTAAACATTAAGTCCCTGGGCTTTAATAATAATTGTTACCCAATTAGTCCCTAGAGTTAACTCGACTTGGTGCCCAAGGTATTTTATTACGGCGTAACTCCATCGAGTCGATTACGTCGTATTCTCTTGAATTTTATCTTACGCCACCAAATAATGCTGGCTTCAGCATAAGTACAACAAACCTACTTACGCCGTAGCTCATCTTCGATAAATCGGGCCTTCGCACCAATGTACTTGTTGCGATTGTAAGAACAATGAGCTGCTTACCAGTGTTTTTAGAAATCGAAAAGAACTAATTTCTCGTATGTTTCTGCAGACTACAGTGTGATCAACAAAGAAAATTTCCAAACCAAAAAAACATGTGCACAAGATTTTATGGCACAAGTGGAAGTCGATCATTATGATGCTAATCAATATAGGAGCAAAGCACGTTAAAACTTTTGCTATCTGAAACGACACATGGTTTTAACATTAAGTGTTATTCAAGGGAAGCAAGGTTTTCGTTCGGCTGAACTTATAAATTCCAGTGCTTTGGAAATGGAAATTCTAAGTGCAGTAAAGAAAATGTTAAAGACGGATATCAAGCGTCACATGAATAAAGTTTATGATAAATTCCTCTCGTTCGAATAAGAAATGCTTTCTGACATGAAAGATGATTTAACTTACGTTACATTTCTTGAAAATGAATATCAGCAAAAGTGCTTACTCTTGGATATACTGTTAGGTTGATAAAGTATTCAATCACACTTATATGCAGTTTGAGAATAATAGAGATAGTAAGAGAGGAAGCAAGACTTTCACAATTTCAAATTTTATAAAGGAAAGAAATGGGAGGGAAAGTGAGTTACAATTTTGTCAATCTTAATCCCCTTCACTAATGATGGGGTATTTATAGAGATGGGTATCTCTATCCTTTATTCTTTCTAACCTACCATTCCTACTTGTGTTAAGTGAGATATTTTTACTTAATCTCCCTTTCACTTATAACATTTCTATTTTAAACGTAAAATATAAACTAAACAACGTACAAAATAAATAAACCACTTAAGTATCAATAATTGAAACTCTTAATCCTAACATATACAAACCATGTTTTTCAAAAACCAAATTGCATCATACACATCAGAATCCGAAGAGACTAAGATTGAGATTAGTAATTTACAAACTTCGATTTCTTCTTCAGAAAATGATAATATTCTTCTTTTTTGAAATATTAAAATGATATTTCTGTGAGAAAATGAACGCATAGTCCAAGAATTACTTTGTCAAAGGAGCACTGCCAATATTCGAGATTGATTTTTTGCTAAAACTCTAAAAACAAAGTACTTGTTTTGTTACTTAAATGGCAGAAAGAGAAGAAAACAAATTGAAGATGCTAAATATGACAAGCTTTCTTATGAAACATCTTTGACATCGATTTTAAAAGAGAATGAGAACCTCAAATATAAAGTGTTTGATTTAAGCAAAACAAGAATGTCGAGTGTTTTAGTTCAACCGAGTTAGCAACACAAAATGTTTCAAATATTTTACATAATCCAACTCAAAATGAATGTTTTAAAGAACAAAAATACCGAATTCTTCAGCCAAAACAACTACAAAAAGCATTTTTGAATAATCCAAAAGTCATGTGAATAAGATAATGAACATCCCCAACATTTAGACTGGGCATAACTATGTATCCTTAAATGTTAGGTGAGCTACAACTTATGGTATATATTCACTGAAGTTGATTTCAAGACCCTGGAGCTCGATGACACATAATTCCTTTACATGGAGCAAAGTAAAGATAATGACTGGAAAATGGCGTTGAACGATTTCATGAAAGAAAAGGCGTTAGTTATTAGAGTCGAAGACTTCCAACTCGGTATCGAGAGCTATCAGTTCAAGTTAAACTTGAAACAACCACTAATTACTGTGCCCATAGGTGAAACTATGGAATCTTACACTACAAAGTAGAACATATGAATGGAGTTATCTACGACAACGACAAGTCTTATAAATGATTCATGGCATTAGATGAAATTATGAAGTTCTCAACCGGCATACTTAAACGGGCTAGCTCAAGGATACGTCAAAAACTGATAGACAATAACTTCAACATGATTGGCCTAAAGTTAACTCATGAAGAAGTTACCAATCTTAAGAAGAATGGAATGTGAGATACTTGCACGCCTAGATACTCGTGATCAAATGAAGAGGATAAAATGATTCATCAATCTAAGGCATAGATGAGTAGTCTACAAGGAGCGTTTGGAATAATCACCCATTAGGGGGGGGATTGTTGGAAATCTAAAGTGACAATTATTGGACTAGTTACCGGATATGTAATATGTAATAGACTAGTTAAGCTTATTAAGCTAATTAGCCAAGGCCCATTCGGCCACCCATTGTAAACAGTATAAACGCCTCTCCCATGTGTAGGAGAGGTGTGTGTGAGAATCTCTATCTCTCTCTCTCTCTTTCTCTCTCCCCCAAAATCTTAAGTTATATCGTGTGATGTGATATCTATTTGACCTACATCCCCCCCTTAATATCTATTCGT
>BQNB010142816.1:0-17079 GCA_026074375.1 Tanacetum coccineum | reverse complement strand
CGATTGTCGGAGAACTACATCTCCTTTTGCACACTTACACGCAAAAGCTTCATGTTTCACCATCTTCACCATCTTTTTATGGTTGTAATGGGAGAGTGTGTGATATGTTTATGGTTGTGACAGTATTTGCTTTTATGGTATATAAAAGTTTTTGGCGGGAGTATTTGGCGGGAGTATAACCCTAACACCTTGACTCATCCGTTGAACCTATAATGTATAACCCTAACATCTCGACTCATACGTTGAACCTTTAATGTATAACCCTAACATATCGACTCATCCATTGAACCTCTAATGTATAACCTTAACATCTCGACTCATCCGTTGAACCTCTAATGTATAACCCTAACATATCGATTCATACGTTGAACCTCTAATGTATAACCCTAACATATCAACTCATCCGTTGAACCTCTAATGTATAACCCTAACATCTCGACTCATACGTTGAACCTTTAATGTATAACCCTAACATATCGACTCATCCGTTGAACCTCTAATGTATAACCCTAACATATCGACTCATCCGTTGAACCTCTAATGTATAACCCTAACATATCGACTCATCCGTTGAACCTCTAATGTATAACCCTAACATATCGACTCATCCGTTGAACCTCTAATGTATAACCCTAACATATCGACTCATCCGTTGAACCTCTAATGTATAACCCTAACATATCGACTCATCCGTTGAACCTCTAATGTATAACCCTAACATATCGACTCATCCGTTGAACCTCTAATGTATAACCCTAACATATCGACTCATCCGTTGAACCTCTAATGTATAACCCTAACATATCGACTCATCTGTTGAACCAACCGAAACGAACCGAGAAACCGGACCGACCAAGCCGAAACAAACCGATTATATATTTTATAAAAAATAATTGTAAATAATAATTATATATTTTATAAAAAATAATTTTAAATAATAATTATATACGAACCGACCGGAACGAACCGAAAAACCGGACCGACCCAGTCGAAACGAACCGATTATATATTTTATAAAAAATAATTGTAAATAATAATTATATATTTTATAAAAAATAATTTTAAATAATAATTATATACGAACCGACCGGAACGAACCGAGAAACCGGACCGACCCAGCCGAAACGAACCGATTATATATTTTATAAAAAATAATTGTAAATAATAATTATATATTTTAAAAAAAATAATTTTAAATAATAATTATATACGAACCGACCGGAACGAACCGAGAAACCGGACCGACCCAGCCGAAACGAACCGATTATATATTTTATAAAAAATAATTGTAAATAATAATTATATATTTTATAAAAAATAATTTTAAATAATAATTATATACGAACCGACCGGAACGAACCGAGAAACCGGACCGACCCAGCCGAAACGAACCGATTATATATTTTATAAAAAATAATTGTAAATAATAATTATATATTTTATAAAAAATAATTTTAAATAATAATTATATACGAACCGACCGGAACGAACCGAGAAACCGGACCGACCCAGCCGAAACGAACCGATTATATATTTTATAAAAAATAATTGTAAATAATAATTATATATTTTATAAAAAATAATTTTAAATAATAATTATATACGAACCGACCGGAACGAACCGAGAAACCGGACCGACCCAGCCGAAACGAACCGATTATATATTTTATAAAAAATAATTGTAAATAATAATTATATATTTTATAAAAAATAATTTTAAATAATAATTATATACGAACCGACCGGAACGAACCGAGAAACCGGACCGACCCAGCCGAAACGAACCGATTATATATTTTATAAAAAATAATTGTAAATAATAATTATATATTTTATAAAAAATAATTTTAAATAATAATTATATATTTTATAAAAAATAATTTTAAATAATAATTATATACGAACCGACCGGAACGAACCGAGAAACCGGACCGACCCAGCCGAAACGAACCGATTATATATTTTATAAAAAATAATTGTAAATAATAATTATATATTTTATAAAAAATAATTTTAAATAATAAATCACAATCATATACTTCTAAACCCTACTAAATCAAGAATTGCCTAATTATAATTCGTTTTTGGTAAAAAAAGGTTAATTATAATTCGTTTTTGATTATAATTATAATTTTTGATTTTGGTTTTTGTTTTTGTTAATTATAAAAACAGTTTAATTATAATTCGTTTCTGATTTTTTTTCGTTTTTGTTTTGGACAGTTTGGCGGGTAGCAGCCGGGTCAGCCGAGTCCTCAACGGTATGTTATTTTTTTTTATCTTGTTTGTTTCCCCGGTGACATGTCGCTGGGGAATGTTTATCTTGTTTGTTTCCCCGGTGACATGTCAGCTGTGGAATGTTTTAATGTGCTTACTAGTGTAAAATGCAAATCCAAACATTCTTTAAACATTGTAAAACGCAAATCCAAAACACTCCTTATGTTGATAATTGGGGGGGGGGGGGGGGGGGGGGGGGGGGGGGGGGGGGGGGGGGGGGGGGGGGGGGGGGGGGGGGGGGGGGGGGGGGGGGGGGGGGGGGGGGGGGGGGGGGGGGGGGTGGGGGGGGGGGGGGGGGGGGGGGGGGGGGGGGGGGGTGATATAATTTGATGTTTGTTCTTTCATTAAATGTATATGTGTTTAGGATTTTAGTGATTAATTTCGGAAAATCCCCGTCTGAAATTAATCATCCTATAGAAAACCCGTCCGAAATTAATTTATTAGAAATTAATTTCGGAAAGTCCCCAGTTTGGGACTGCTTTTTGAATGTTTTGTCTCATTTAGGATATGAATGCGTATAATTGGTTTACTATTTGAGATGATTTCGACAGTCGTGAGGCGATTAAAGATGACCAATACATTCTCGTAACACAAGCCAAACAAGTCTTCTACCTTGAAGATAAGACCAAACCCCACTGGAAGGTCGTCGAACATGTTAATCATAAAAAGTTTTCCGACGGGGGTGTCATCGTGGTAGAGGACGATCCTGATATTATACATTTCGACAACTCATCTGATCTCCCACTTTCTACTAGTTTGAATGACTTGGATAATGCGACCTTGCATATAGATGGTCAATCAACGGTGGTTGACGCACCGCCAGATATCATTGATGTTCCTGACGAAGACGATGATATTATTGATGATGAAGACGCCCTTCCTCATGATTTAGCAGATTCTGATGTTGAAGACCTCATCAATGTTGATGATGATGGTGCTGAGAAAGTTTATTCTAGTGAAGAAGAAGATTGATCTTGGTGGCGGTGATGATCGTCCCCCATCACACGTTGTACCCACCGGTTGCGGGGGTTGCTTTGCTAACAAAGGTAAGAATTTCTGGATTATTGTAATACAAGCATAAATTTGATACATATATTGAACTTGCTTGCCTTGAATTTTTATGACTTTATCACTAACTTGATTTTGCAGGCAAAGGTAGACGAAAGCCCAATTTGGGAGGCAGGGGAGCGGGCAGGCTAAATACCCGCGACAAGACCCGCAACCTTTCCCTAAAGGATACCGCGGGAACTAAAGGCCCCGTCCTGATCACTTTTGAGGTGGGTGACAAACAAACCCTAAACCCTCTCGGCCCCCATGCGGCTAACTGGTCCAGCTACATCGGGGAGGTCGTGAGGAGTGTGCTGTTGTACTACCGTTCTTGGGAGAAGGTCCCGAAGGAGCGGAAGGCGGCAATCATGTCAGACATTGGGGTCAGTTATCCTTTTATGTTTATTTAATTATCGTGTTCATTTATTTAATTGTGTATATTTATCTAAATTTATTTATTTATTTATATCATATGAATAAATAAACAAATTTAAATAAATATATAAATTTTATCTCTAACTCTGTTTTTGTTTTGTTGTATATGATTGCAGACCCTGTTTGACCTCAGGCCGCACATAGAGTCTGACCGTTGGATAGAGATATCCGAAGGCATCAACCAGCACCTGCAAAAAGCCTACAATACCAATAAGGCTTCTTTCAAGTCCAGGCATTGGAAGGCAGACCCCGCTACCGGGACTTACGACGTAGAGGCGATCAGGCAGGCACGTCCCGATGATATCACAGCAGCCGAGTGGGAGAAGTACATTGCGTTCTGGAATGATCCGAGGAACCTAGCTCGAGCCGCTCAAAATCGGCTCAACCGTTCAAAGAGCGCCGTCACATGTCGACAGGGATCCCGTTCGCTGGCACGACTTCGAGATGAGATGGTAATAAACATTAAAATTATTTTACATACATATATACATATATATCTGATTATACGCTTTGGTGTGTTGTGATTTGTCGTTTTTAATTAGTTTCAACTTATATGCGTGTGTATGTACAGATGCAGGCCTCAGGTACTCAGGAGTACCCTTCACTCATTGACACCTACTGGCAGACCCACACTGTTAACGGGGTATTCATTAATGACGAGGACCGCCGAATATATGTAAGTTTTGTTTCCAAACACACTTTAGTGAATTATCGAGAAATAATGTAGCAACCCGACTAATATATTTACTATCTTGTTGTTTTTGTCAATACATAGGAGGAGATGAGAAGGCTTGAGGCTACGGGTCAGCACACAGATGACGAGATCAATGCGTTGGCACGAGGGGGTAAGCTTCGGGGGCACATTCCCGGTGTGGGTCGGGTATTGCCATCACGGGCCACATCCAGGCCAAGTATGCCCGCCCCCGACAAGTCGCTCAAGAGCATGCATAGAAAGGTAGACTTTATGATGAGTCTGATTCATAAAGCGACTCGAGGTCTCGGATATGTTTACGCAGTTTGAGTTGGTGGTGATAGCGGGAGTGGCGGGGGTGGTGCTAGCGGGAGTGGCGGGTGGTTCCTGCTCTCCCTTGCTTTTCTGCTTCTCTTCCTTTTTCGTGCTAGCTGGAGTGGCGGGGGTTCGTTTTCTGCATTCACTTCGTGCTAGCTGGAGTGGCGGGGGAGGTGATGAGAGGAGGGTGGCGAGGATGAGGACGAGGACGACGACGAGAGGTAGTGTGTTTTTATATTTTTAGTATGATACATGTACATTGGTACTTTAGGTTATTTTGGTGACATTGAAACACTTGTTTCCCTCATGTTAATATTATTAGTTGCTACTGTAAACCTCCTTTTGACTAGAAAGAACGTTTGTTGGATTATTCGGATGTAGGAGATTTTTCTTTATATTTTTGGTACAAGTTGTGGGATTCGTATTGGTTGATCGTTTACGTTGTATTTTGGGTTTTGGTACAGTTATGATGAGTATATACTGGTTTTGATAAGGTTGTTATTTGGTGGTTTTTTTCGTGGAAAAATTCCGGAAAAAAATCTAAAATTGCCTGCTCTGCAGGCGGTGGATGTAATAAAAAAAATGCGGACTTTTCCCCAGCGACATGTCGCTGGGGAAAGTATTTTATAAAATTTATCCCATTTTCCCCTAGCGACATGTCGCTTGGGGAAAGATATTCATAAATTTTATAAATACTTTCCCCAGCGACATGTCGCTGGGGAAAGTATTTTATAAAATTTATTCGCACTTTTCCCCAGTGACATGTGGCTGGGGAAAGTTATTTCGAAAATTTTATTTAATACTTTCCCCATGTGGCTGGGGAAAGTTATTTCGAAAATTTTATTTAATACTTTCCCCAGCGACATGTCGCTGGGGAAAATATTTTATAAAACTTATTATCACTTTTTCCCTAGCAACATGTCGCTGGGGAAACCTATGCCACCGTGGCACAAGTATGTTGACTGAAAGTCGTGCGGGACTCACTTGTCGCTGGGGATTCTCGCTGGGGAAAGTATCCCTAACGAGTGTTCCCTAGCGAAGATTCCCCAGCGACATGTCGCTGGGGAAAGGTATCCCCAGCGACATGTCGCTTGGAAAAGCCTCGAATCTTCGCTGGGGAAGACAGCGAATGTTGTAGTGGCATCAATGGTTCAAGACTTCAAGTTTATAATATACGTACTGTATAATGATATATCTTCTACTAAGACAAACGTAAGAATAAATAGAAATGTTACTATCTGTATCACTTTTATAATCTGAATTTATGTGTTTTTCATCGAGTGGCCGGTCCAGATAAAGCAACCACGAACGAAGTGCACCTGAACACTCGTCCTTCGTAACTGAATCTAAGCTCTAGGAGCATATATAGTCTGTTTATGCAGTCAAATATTAAACCTCTCTTTATGTTGGACAGCATCTTCATCTCGTTTGTGTGACCCCGATTACTTAAAAATGTTGTATCCGACTCAACCATCACCTATAAAGTAACTACAAAGTTAAGAGTGATTAACTCATGAATAGCATAGGCAAACGGAGTTAAATGCTTACTCCATTATCTAATCTTGTGAGACTACTGATACAAATATCGTTAAAAAATGGTTTGGTTGTATCTATTAAATTGGGTATCATCAAACTAACACTTGAACAACATACGACGAACCCGTTAAACCTTTGACAACAACAAAAGAACACACGCTTCTTCAGGATAATAAAAGCTTCTGCATTTCAGTGATACGCCATCTAAAAAGAAAAGTTCCAAATTCTTTCCTTAAGTTTAAGCATCGGAAAATTCCTCTAGCCACACTAAAAAGCAAATATATGCTTATTATATTATACAGCCACATATAACAAAATATATATTACAAACGAACTTTTAAAGAGTAAAACTGATGAAAAACAACAACATGGTCACAAGAACTTGTGAAGTTTACAAATTAACTAGAATCCCAGTTTCAACGTACTTTCTGAATGCTCATGCATGGTGAAAACTTCTTGATGCACAATATTACTTCATTCTGGATCACATTCATTTACTGAAGAGCGGAAGTTTTTTTTTTAAGGGAAGGGTTGCCTTAAATAATCGCTACATTTGTGAATAAAATGAAAGTCATCTGGATTATTCAAGCTTGGACGTTTGAGTTTTGGAAGGTCTTTGATAATCTGTGTAGTCTCACCAAGAAGTTGGGCGGCAGCATGGACATTGGCTTCCCTTTTCTCAATCTCAGAGTGGCATTTCAATGCTATGGCTTGGGGTAAGTTGGTGAGACAAGCAGCCACTATGTCAGATATCACAGATGATAATTGAGCAAACATATCCCCGTGGCTAACCTGGTTAATGTTGGGTTTGTAGGAAAGCATGATGGCTTCGGTTATCCGATACATTGAGTTGGCACAGATAGATCTGCAAATGGAATCATCATTTGGCGTTCCACTTTCTATACTTCCCACCTCAGTGACAATTTCTTTTGCAGTATTACTGAACCATTGAAGTATAATACTCACCTCAGTATCAGCAGAGTCGAGTAGCTTATGTCCTAACCATTTGCGATATTTTCTAACTTCTAGCCACAACCTTTTAGCCGCCATTTGAATACTTACATAGTCACTGGTAGCATTGAGGCTTTCTTCCACAAGTGTAACATACTTAAAAGCTTCACTCACACGCTTAAAAAAATTAGTATCAGCTATGTCCTTTTGGATGTTAGGAAGAGAAACCACAATGGCTGTCAGGGTTACCACCGGCAAACTCCAGCAATCAAGATATTCTTTTGATGATAAATTTGGAACATGATCATTGTCAGACTTTTCAACATCTTCAAAACCACTAGATTTCGCTAGATCTAGAAGCTCCATGAGATATTTAGGTTGTCGCTTTTCAGCCTTCTGCATCAAGCGGTTCGCAGAGTTCAAAAGCCTATTCAATGTTCTCTCTTGAAACGCCAGCTCTTGATGAAGTTGCAAAACATAATCTTCATATTCTTTCAGTGGGTGAGTGTTTATCGGCTTCAAACAACGGAGACAATACAAAACACACATCATATAGAAATATGGGATTAGTGATATCATCTTGCACGTTATCACAACTGCCTTCTGAACTTGTATTAAAAAGCTCAGAATTATTAATTTCATATTCTCGATGACAACCTCGCATATGCCGCTATAAAAAGGAATTGGTATACTAGTTAGTTCCCAATCTTTTAACTTCTGAATCCAGTAGCTCTCTGTTTCGAAGACATTAAGATGGTTCCAAATCCGTCTTACGGACATCGTAAAGCTTAAGGCTGCAAACCATCTAGAAAGTGGTGCAATTGTGCCCACTGCTACTCCAATAGACTGTGTTACGAGAATCACAGACATTGACCACTTATAATCTGACTCACAGTAGCTACTTTGCAACTTAGGACGAACTATTAACACTGTAAAAAAGTGGGAGATAGCGCTTAAAACACATATTACCCCAGAAGCAGTGGATGTAGCAAAGCAAACTGTAATGAATTGGGGACTGCCAGTTCCCCCCATGATCCAATACTTTCTCACATGTTGCTTTAGCTCCTCAAGAGTTAAACTTCTCACCGATTGTTGGTCCATTAAAACTCTAGCATGTTGAACTTGGTATTTGGATTCTATAATCTGTTTGGACATTAGAATAGCTAAAGATGAACATATATGTATAATCAGCAACATCAGTAACAAAGTCACGTGAATTGTCGCTGTTATTTTATTGAGATATACATATGTGCCCATCGACTTAGGGTCAAGATCAGGTTTATACATCGCGTAGATCCTAATTTTTTCTTCATACGAAACGACACCTGTTGCGATTTGAATGCAGACGTTTACGACAAAAGTGATTACCAGAACCACCAAAGCTGCAATATTTGTGAATAGTTCCTTGCTGTCCATTGTTGCTAAAGAAGGCAATAAATTAGCCATCATGGAGCACATGAACGCCATGCTTCCAAGCTTTGCCACTTGGTCCACATTACCCGGCATTGAACTAGTCAAATCCACGGGCAACTTCATAGCAACAGCTATCACAGTAAGCGAAGCGGAATTTATAGTGAAGTATTTACATGGAAACCATAGCTTTCGAGCTCGTAAACCATGCAATAAATCAGCTACCATTGCAAGAATACAGATGAGAGATGCTAAACCGACATACATCCCAATCCATAACATAGGTTTGCTATATTGGTTTTCCTCATCTGATCTATATATTTTCACTGTGTAAGTTATCAACACATCTATCACTTCACGTGGAGCGTCTTGTATTACGAGTTCATCCATACTATCCATATATTGTTCTGTTGAGTTGAAGGCCATTGTTATGTTTCACCCAGAAACAAAGAAATTTTTGTGAGGTGACGTACTAAAGCTGGGTGTAATTACATGATATGTAACAAGTTATGATGGTTTACGTAAAGGCATCTCCAATGTTATTCTCACTACATTTTTACACTAAAATAGTGTTAAAAGTACATCTTTATTCAATATTTTTCCACTAAATAAATAATAGTTTAATGTGTAACACTAAATATTTATACAATACACTTTTATCTTGCTTAAGTTATATGTTAACGCAATATATCGAAAGGATATTAGGCTCATTGTAAACGAATTGATACGAGATTTATGAAAATATAGTTATTATTAATTAGTTTCATCTTTTTATTTAACAATCAAAGTTTTAATAAATATATGAATTTTTAAAAGAAGTGAATAATATTAATGATATGACACTATTTACTGTTTTAATAATTATTTCGCTAAGTTAGTGTTAAATAGTGTTTTAATATTTATTTCACTAAGTTAATGTTAAAAATAAGTTAGTGTTAAAAATATTTATTTATTTTTTAGTTTTAGTTTTATAGTTTTTTAATATAAATAAAATTATAAAAAATAAAAAAATATATAAAATTTGAAAAAGAAAAGAAAAAGTATTGTTGATGTTTTAAGACTGGTGGTAATGGTCAATTGGTCATCATACCTCACCATCCACTTCAGCGTTACCTTAGCTTTCTCTCTCTTCTCATCATACTTCACCATTCAAGTGTTTTGGTCAGCATATCTCATCTTTCATTAAAATTATATCTATTTTATATAAAATATATCTCACTAAATACACAATTAAACACTTACTCACACTCACAAAACAAATAAAATATATTAAAAATGATAAAAGAAACCACACTTTTGCACACCTATCGAAATGTGAGTGAGAGTGACTAAACAGTCCTCTTTTTCTTTTGCATGGCCCGTGAGGGTGCTTGTTTTCCTGGTCTTCGCGCCTGAGGCCCTACTCACAGCATAAAGCAAATGCATGATAGTGTCATACCTTTTTATCGCATTAAAAATCCCTGGGACATCCAAAGAAACTTTTGTTATCATTATTTACCCTTTACGTGGAAAACGTTTCAGGAAGGGTCATGTTATTTAGACCCTCCTTACCATCACCACCCCCTTAATATTCGTTGTGTTGATAAAATAATACAGTTTTTTTTATGTTTCTTTGTTCCGTATTTTACACATTTTACAGTTTTTGATTTATAAAACTTTATAACTTCTGTTTCGTATTTTTTTTCGGCAGTTTTACCCATTTTATTAACAGGATAAGACAGCTCCCTGCTACGTATTTTTCATGTTTTACTGCTTTTGACCTATCAAACCTTATATTTTCATATCCGTTTTTTTTATTTCACAATTTTATAATACAAACAAAATTATAAAAATAAAAAAAATTTATAAAATTATAAAAAATTTAAGAGGGGTCTTTGTATCATTTTTGAAGGGTCTTAATAACTAAACCCTTCTGGAAAGTGTTGAAAAGTGGAATCCGTTTTTTAATTTTTTTTTTAAACACTAAAAGTTGTTAGAGTAGAGGGTGTGGTGAGGGGTTTCTCTCGCCACATGAGCTTCACATTAGCTTTTTCTTTCTCTAAAATTTTTTCCTTGCGCCACCCTCTTTCACTTCTCTTAACTTTTTTCTATTTTTTATAATTTTAAAATACCTTTAAAACACAAATACCTCACACAACAACCAATAGTCTCTCTCTCTCTCTCTCCCTCTCCCTCTCCCTCTCCCTCTCCCTATCTCTCTCTCTCCTCACCTTCTTTTTTGCTTTTACTTTCGGGACTCTATCCTTGCTCGGGATAATATTTCTTTGGTTGCATGTTTTCCTGTAAAGGTGGGTGTGTGTTTCATTGGGAAAAACTTTTCCCCCCCCCATTTTTTTTCCCCCTTTTTTTCTTTTTTTTTTTTTTTTTTTCTTTTTTTTTGTTTTCTTTTTTTTCCCACTTGGTTTTTCCTTGATGTGCACCCTCCACTCTTAGTGCGGAGGGTGTGGTAGGCGGGAAAACAAGTAAATGGGTCAATTGCAGCGGAAATGTGAAGGAAACCATACCTTCCTTTGCTGAAAACGAAATGCATTTTGCTTTTCTCCATTTGAGTCCCGAGTGATTATGGAGGAGAGAGACAGTGATTCAAAGAGAGAGAAAATACTATTATAATGCATTGTGTGTATATATATTTGTATTTTGAGGGTATTTTTAAATGATAAAAAATAGAAAAAAAATAGTGAAAGAGAAAGAATGTGCTGCAATGGTTAAGAGAAAGTTGAAGAAAAAAACATTAAAAAGAAGAATAGCTGATGTGAAGTTGATGTGGCGAAGGAAAACTTCCCATGACACCCTCCAACCTTATTCACAAAAATGTAACATATGTTGGTATGCAAAAATGCAAAACACAAAAAAATTCAAGTGTTTTACATCATGCAAACATTACTATATTATTCACACAATAACAAAGACGTACATTTACATTTAAGTATAAGAAGACGAAAGACAAATCTATAATACATATAAATCATAATAGATTCTCTCTATAATCTATAATCTATAATAACACAATAACACATGCATTTACAAATCTTTAATCTATAATACATATAAATTATATCATATTCTCTCTTCTATCGTTTCAAAGATTTCTAAAAACGAAAGGAGTAACAACTTTTATACTCGTCCATTGTATTCTATTTGAGTTAATATATATATATATACACACGCTGGTATATAGTGAAGTGTCTCAAATAATGTATTAGAAATCAACCTTTTGATATTATTTTTTTAATTATTGGATACCCATCGAAAGCTTTTCCTATGATGTTATATGTCTTTGCAAGAAGTTTTAGTTATATGTATATGTAACTGCATCGCGCAGTTAAATGTTTGTGATTAAATATTTGTGATTTTAAAGTTATTAACTTTTTAAATGATTTTGATTTACTAGAGACCGTTGAGATTTTATGTTAAGCTCTATCACAAAGTTGGGGAGGTGAAAGTCACCTAGTTACTCATCTATGTAAGGTGCTTTAATAGATTTTATGTAATACCAGACATTTTTTTTATTTTTCTATGCATATCAAATCATTCTTTGATTCCTATTACTGCACACCAAACGCACCCTCTGTTGGGTTGACGTGGCCCAATCCCAATTCTGATGTTGTCACACCCGTGAAATATGAGATGTATGGGCTACATCTGATCACAAGTAGGGTGTTTGTATGGGTGGAAATATAGTCAGGGAAGAGATTTTTTCATGGTTGCTTGGTTGTAGCTTTGTTATCACTATTAACAGGAGCTAAACCAGATGAATGGTGAATTGAAATCAGTTTTTTTTCTATGTCTGCTGCTAGGATAATAGGCTAGATAGTCTTTGTTTGAATTTTGGCTTTATAGGAGTACCCAGTAAAAGTATGTTGAATCAATAATGTAATATGTTGTTAAGTTGTTTGTTATAATATAATTTACCATTTCACAAAAAAAAAACATGAGATGTAATTTTAGCTTGATAAATTAGATCAAGTCCAAAACACCAAAAAGAGACTAAAAGAAAAAGCTACCAAATATTTGGTCGAAACTTTTCTTTTTAACTATATTAGTTTTTTGATACTAAAGTTTTGTAATAGTCGGGGAAATTTAAACATTTGTAATGTTTGGCAACGAATTTTATAGGTGTTTATAGAGGCTTGAGCTTTTAAAACAAGCTAACTTATAAAATAAACATTATTTGTCCCACACGTTTTAAATAAAAAGGTATAATGAATTAAAAGATTTTGATTAGTTGAAAAGAGTTCTGTCAGTTTTCGCATTAAGAATTGTGCTGAAAATAAAATAACCCTATATATCCTCAACCCCAACTTCAGTTCCAGCTCTAGCCTATTGCGTCAAACATATGTATTTTTCTAAAAACATACAACCTTTTTAAATGTATTTCAAAATTCTAAAACCACCCGTAATTATACCATGAAGCAAACGTTTAGGTGTACCAATAACTTGAGCCTACTTTAAATGATATAAAGAATTTAGAAATTTGTACAAAATCCTACATTGAATGATTAAATTGAACCACTAGTTTTCACCAAAAGCTACATGAATGCGACTAGCACAAAGCAAATGCATGAAGTTTTCACCAAAAGCTACATGAATGCGACTAGCACAAAGCAAATGCATGATAATTTCGTGTGTTTTTTATGGCATTCCATCCATCACCTGCGCTATCCAGGAAACTTTTATTACTCCCTCCGTACCAAAATTATTGTCTCCCGACAAAAAACACACAGTTTACGAAAAGTGCATTTTTTTTTGAACGGCTGATGATTTATAAAATAAAGAAATAGTCTAGCAAGAAGCTAGAAACTTAAAGTACAAGAGATTACAATATTAATGAAAGATAATAAACAACCCGGGACTTTAACTGCGAGGGAATCAAAAAGGATGAAAAAACTTTTAAGACAGGGGCCGAAAAATCGGTTTTCACTCCGACAAAAGAAAAACTCTCCACCACAGAGGCCGAGCCACCAGTTTTTACTCCGGGATGGATTTTGATGATACCCCAAACAAGCCCCGAGAGAGTGGGCGAACCAAAGAAACAAACCACTCGAAATCCTATCCATTGTGTGGACACGCGATAAAGAGAGGAGATTTAAGCCAACCCGTCCATGAAAAGTTTATTTTTCCTCTATTATTAAGTCATGAAAAAGAAGAAGAACGAACATTATCAAAAATGTCACTTTTTCTCACGGCATGAGAGTTGAAAGTAACACAATTCCGAAATCTCCATAACCACTAAAAAACCGAAGCAGAAATGACATAGAACATGTGCTTAATATCCTTAGAAACGTTCCAAGAAGAAAAGCGGGTTTGATGCTCTTCATAAGAAGTAACTTGAGGAAGAGAAATCTCACACCAATTATTCACAAGCCTCCAAACTTCCATGGCCGTGTTGCATTTAAAAAAATGTGATTTGCAGATTCGACATAAGCATTACAAGAGGGACAAGATATAGCCATAATATCCATACCTCAGGAAGAAAGGTTGGGTCTGTGAGAAAGACAATTTAATGACATTCTCCACAGAAAGATATTAACTTTTCGAGGTAGCACTTTGTCCCAAGTAGATTGGAGATCAAGCGAGGGGAGAGTCTTAAGATCAATGATTTGCCGAGCCTCTTTGACTATGTAAATACCATTAGAACCTAGGGACCAATAGCAAGTTTCTTCAGCAACCTCGATGTTGACATGGCCAATTTCATTTAACATATCACGAAAGTAAGCAAGATTACGAGAGCCAAGATTCGTTCTTGACCAATTCCAATTCCAGTTTTCATTTTCGATTTTATCTTTAATGAGGCAATCTTTGTTGATGTTCAGACGATAAAATCTATTATATCTATAACAAAGGGGAGTCTCACCCAGCCATATGTCTTTCCAAAATTGATTTCGGGATCCGCAACCTGCTTTGAATTTAAAAGAATTAGAAGGGATAATACCTTTCGAATGAAGGAAATTCGACGAGCCAACAATATTTTCCCATGTACCCTTGAATTTACAACCATAAGAATCGAAGCCACCTTCTTGACCATGAAACGCTTTAATAACCTTAACCCATAAAGAATTTGGGGTGGAGAGCATCCTCCAACGCCATTTTTGGAGTAAAGCAAGGTTAAAAGCTTTTAGACTGCCGATATTTAAACCACCTTTATCTAAGGAAGCATTCGTATTAGTAATAGACCACATTGACCCATAGCCATTTTCTGGTATCAATTGTTACCTACCCAAAATAAATAAGGCCCCTAATCTTTCTAAGTCGTGTAGAACCGTTTACGGAGCTTTGTAAATAGAGAAATAGTATATACCAAGGCTCCCTAACACCAATTTGATAAGAGTCAATCGCCCTCCAAAGGATAAAAGGTTAGCTTTCCAAGATGATAGTCTGGATTGAAAACGATCAATAACCATCTTCCAACTAGCGATAGAATTCATGTTAGATCCAATAGGGAGACCAAGGTAAGTGAATGAGAGAGCCCCTAAGATACAACCCACATTGTGAGCCATGCTAGAAACATCTTCATCATTGACCCCAATACCATAAATATTGGACTTATGAATGTTGATTTTGAGACCCGAAGCAAGGTAGAAGATGTGAAGAACCCAAATAATGTTCTCCAACTCTCTAGCATTCCATTCAGAAGTAATAATGACATCATCTGCATAAAAAAGGTGGGAAATGTTGACGTTAGAATTATTAAAAGTAACACCACTTATCAAACCTTTAGTCACAGCATCGGCAAGAGCATTGTGAAGGCCTTCCATAATCAAAATGAAGAGAAAATGAGATAAAGGGTCCCCTTGTCTTAGGCCCCTATTGATGAAGAACTCAGAAGTGGGGCTTCCATTTACAAGGATCGAATCTCTTGAAGAAATAAGGCAAGCTTTAATCCATGAACACCATTTTTGACCAAAACCAAGCTTGACAAGGATGTGATCCAAGAATTTCCAACTTATAGAGTCGAAAGCTTTTTCGAAGTCCACATTGAAAATAAGAAGCTTCTTTTTCCTTACTTTGTACCATTCTATAACCTCGGTAAGAATTAGAGGACCATCAAGAATTTGACGACCAGCAATAAACGCCGATTGCTCCTTACTAATGATCTTATCAATCACTTTAGCCAAACAGTTTGCTAGAATTTTAGCAATAATCTTGTAGTGAATGCCTATTAGAGAAATAGGACGGAAATCTGTGATGCAAGTGGGATTATTGACTTTAGGAATTAGCGTGAAAAAAGAGAAATTAGCACCATGAGGCATAGTACTAAAGGTGAAAAAGTAGTCAATACACTCGTGTAGTTCTTTGTGAATAGTTCCCCAGAATTTCTTTACAAAAGCAAAAGTAAAGCCATCTGGACCCGAGGCTTTACTACTACCACAATCCCATATAGCTTCTTTAATTTCATCGAGATTTACCCGTCGTTCAAGATTATCCCGGTCTCTATTATCAAGAGTAAGAGAGTAAGGTAAGTTAGGGGAAACAACCTGATCGTCTTGAGCTTGGAATTTTACTTTATAGAATTGAAGGAAAGCGTCTTTAATCAACTTAGGATCCGTAATCCATGTGCCATCCACCATTAACCCATTAATTATTTGATTATGCCTTTTTTGATTAATCAATTCATGGAAGAACTTAGAATTTTCATCACCTTCAACATCCCATTTGATATGAGCTTTTTGAAGTAAGTCCATAGATTCAAGCGAATCTAGCTTTTCAATTTCATGAATGATGTTAATCCGGTTCTCTTTGTCATCTTGAGAAGCTGAACCATCATCAATTTTCTTCTTTGTAGAGCTTAATTCTTCCAACGCAATAACTTTCCTATTACTCTCCCTAGTCTTGTTAAGACTGCTCCATTGTCTGATCTTAGCCTTGAGATGGCGAAACTTATTGTGGCATTTGAGATTCACATCGAGCATGTTCCATTCTGATATTACAAAGTCATCAAAACCATCTCTCAAAAGCCACGAGTTATAAAATTTAAACGGGGGAGGGCCAAAATCTGTTTTCTCGACTTGGAGAAGAATTAGGTTATGATCCGACCATAATCTATCCAAAGCAGTGATACGGATGTCAGGGAGCAGATTGGTCACATCTTCAAAGAGGAGAAAATGGTCAAGTTTGCTGAGCTTAGTACCCACTTTATTCATCTAAGTAAAGGAACGCCCCCCAATGGGGAGGTCAATCAAACCTGTGGACTCAATAAAAGCATTGAAATGGTCAGCTTCAATACTATTATAGGAAGAACCATACCTTTCTTGTTCATTTCTGACTACATTCATATCTTCGAAGAAGATGTATGAGCCATCGTTATGATGCATGAAGTCTTTGAGCCTATTCCATAAAGAATATTTAGCGGTTTGATCTTGAGGGGCATAGATGTTCACCATATAGCAAGAACCCACTGAATTGTTCCATTTTCCTTT
>BQNB010142815.1:0-17079 GCA_026074375.1 Tanacetum coccineum | reverse complement strand
CTACATTCTCAACCAATATCTTCTAAATATTTTTAAAACATTCTCCACCACATATCCAGTATTCACCTTCTTTCCTTAATGACGTCAAATTACACAAGCACACACATACACTTCTTTATCTCAACTCTTGATCAAGCCCTTCACCCTTGGATTTCTTTTCAAACAAACACAACAAACACACATTCACCTCTACCCTTGATCAAGACACATCATCAATCCAAACTCTCTCATTCTCTTCTCAACCATTGGGTTGATGCCTCATCTCAAACTAACACAACTCCTCTCACAAACATTCACTTCTCACTCACACAACAAACACAGCCTTCTTTCTACCCTTGATCTTGCCACTTATACAAGTGTACTCTTCACATCCCCACCCTTCATTTGAAACTAAGATCAAGAGGCTCTTATCCATCAAATCATGTCACATCATGACAACTCACACACAACTCATCCTCTCTTATCCAACATGTGTGTTAATGTATTTGAAATTCAAATTTCAAATCTTCCCCTTTTTCTCACCAAGAAAAGAATATTCCAATAATATTTCCTTGGTCCCTAACTAGCCCTTTCTATCTTTAGTTGGATCCAAACTAAGCTAGTTACACATTTGAGGAATACCCAAAATACCCCTTCTAATAACTCTTTCCTATCTTTACTTTATCAGATAAGCAAAATGCTTTTAATACTTCACAAACTGTTTTATCAAATGGCTATTTGAGTTGGTTCACCTTGAGCATAATAATGATTAAAAGTTCATAGTGTGAAGTACAATTGGGGGGTTAAACAAGTGTGGGTAGTTAAAAAGCCAAGTCCCGAAGAACTTATCTTCAGGAATCTGGCGCGCTCGCCATGCGCTAGCGTGTGGGCAGCGCGCCAGACATGAATTGTTTTTACACAATTTGTGATCCTTGGCCTATAAATACCCTATTTGGCCTTTGTATTCCTCACTTCTTGCAAACATTCTTTCTTTTCATTTCTCTCCTCTAATCTTCTAAGTCTAAACATTAAGTGTTCTTAATCTTCTCCTCTATCATCTATTGAAGAACACACATCTCCGTAAGAGAGCCACACAAGTACCTAATCCATACTTGTGTATTTTTCCGAGGGTCTTCTTTCTTAAACCCTTTCTATTAAGATTGAGTCTTTAGGCTAGGTTAGGGATTTGATTCTTAAATCAAACTATCTTTTATTATCGAGTTGTAAAGGAAGTCTTGTATCCATTGGATCAAGCCTAGATCATTAGGGATCTAGTTGGGTTTTGTTAAGCTTCTAAGAGGAAGGATTCTAGAGTTATAGGTTAAGTCCAATCATGGGTTCTTATGGGTGGATTCCGAGGGCGAAATACCATAGGTAGTAACTCTTCTGTGTGAGCGCTGAGCTTTGTTGAAAGTCGGTGGAGTTAATTTGTAATACGGTTTATAGTCCACCCTAAGGATTATACTAAGAATAGTATCGGTGTCGTGGATTCGTAACTGGACGTACGAAAGGACTAAACCCCCTTCCCAAACCAGTATATATCGAGTTCTCTTTTTCCTCTATCACTTATTGTTCCTTTGCAAAGTAGATTAATACACCACTTAACTCTTTTGAGACTTGAAGTTTTATAAACTTTGAAGAAGTCAAGAAAACCCTATTTACCCCCCCCCTATGGTTCCACAATTGGTATCAGAGCAGCTTGCTTAAGTTTTCAAGCGTTAAAACCTTCCCGGGAAGTCATTTTAAGTTGAAAACTTCTTTTCTTAAAATTTGAAATCATAACTCTTATTTTTTTTAAAGTTGAGTTAAGATCCATGGCTCAAGATAACTACATCGAAGGGTGTTCTATGCAAAGACCACCTTTGCTAAAACCAAATGGATTTTGCTTTTGGAAAGCCCGCTTTGAGACTTACGTTAAGTCTAAAGACATTGACTTGTGGCAAGTCATCCAAAACAATGATTTCTACTTCGAAGTTGAAGACGAGAAGTTCTCAATCTCTAATGAAGAAACTATTGATAGCGGCTTCACTCGATTCAATGCAATTGTGACTAGTCTAAAATCTTTAGATCCGGACAACTCAAGCAAGAATCACGTGAGAAAGTTTCTTTGTGTTGTTCCATTAAAATGGAGAGCCAAGGTGGTAGCCATTGGAGAAGCCACAGATTTGGCCTCACTTCCTCTTGATGAGCTAATAGGCAACCTTAAGGTTTATGAAATGATCTTGGATAACGATGGCGTAGCTTCCAAGATTACTACAAAATAAAAGGTCAAGTCATTAGCTCTTAAAGCTAAAGTCACAAACTAGTGATGATATTGATAGTCAAGATGGAAGCGACAAAGACATTAATGAAGAAGAATCCGAGGCATTCAACTTATTGGCTAGGAACTTCCGCAAGTTTAATCGCAAGGGTAATCGATTCGGGCGCGACAATTGATTTGGAAATAGGGCCAATAGGTTTGGAAAAGGCCTTGGTAATAGATTTGGCAACAAAGGTGGTGAAAGCTCAAAGCCAAAAGGGGCGTGCTATAATTGCGGGATAGAAGGTCACTTTACTAGTAAATGTAGAAAGCCGAAGGAGAACAAGGCCTTTATAGGAGGAGCATGGAGCGACAGTGAAGACGACGACGAACAACTAAATGACATAACTTGTCTCATGGCTATCGACTCTCAAGAGGTAGTATCCAAACCATCTAGTTCTAATATTGATCTAAATATTATTGATTTGCAAAAGGAGAATGAGGAACTCCTAAAGTTTAAGAAAGATTTTGCTAAAACATTTGAAAAACTTTTAAATGAAAAACGATCTCTTGAAAAAGAGAATTCAAAACTTTCAAGCAAAATCAATGATCTTCAAATGGAAGTAAAGAAACTTGAAAATGATAAAGAGGTGGTTAAAACTTGCAAAACATGTGATGTACTCAACAACGAGGTTGACTCTTTAAAATGCAATGTTTCTAAACTCCAAAATGAGGCATTGAATTTTTCAAAATTCAAATCAAGTAGCATGCATTAGATGATATGCTAAGTCGTCAAAAATTGTCCCAAGATAAGGAAGGTCTTGGATTTTCAAAAAATAATAAAACCTCTTCCGCAAGTCCAAACAAACCAAAGTGTTTGTAAAACAAAGTCAAAAAGAAATTGCGTCAACTAGCTTTGTTAAACCCGTTGTCCCTCAAACTTATTTTATAAACACTCGAGGTCCTCAAGCACCCATTAGAAGAATGGAAACAACACACCAAGGACATCACTCGGGCTCTCACAATGGACTTGGATACACACGACCTCGAGTTGACCGTATACCTCTCTTACCCACACCACATATGAGACCTTCAAACTCATGCTCGAAGACCTTCTTTTCAAAACAACCATTCTTCAAGAAGAAGAAATTTTTACAAAAACCAAAGGTCTTCGCATCATCAACCTAGCACTTTCTAATGGAGAGAAAACTCCTACCCAAATCAAAGGCTAAAAACATCTTGAAGCATTGGACCAAACTTTCAAAACTCCTATGATTTTCAAAACAATCCTTGGTCCGTGTTTTCAAGGTACGACGTACATAAGCTATGTGCTTTTCTACAAGACCTAAGAATGGTTATTTTGGGCACCATATTTGCTAACCACAACGGACCCAAGAAAAAATGGGTACCGTGATATGTTTCAAAAGCTTTAAATTTATAAGACTAGAATTACCGATTATTAGATGGAAACACACGGGTAAAGTATAGCCCACGTATGTAGTATAATATTTCAGGTAAGACCAGGTCGTCCATAGGGATTTGATTATGTTCGTATAATCACAAGTTTTAAGACAAACTTTAATAACTTTTCCATATTAGATATGATTTATGATGGATTCAATAATAAAGAAGTATGACTACTCGGGTAGTTTCATATAACTACGGAGCAATGGTAATGATTATGATCTTCGATTTTAGGATTTAACTTATAAAAAGGTTTTTTCGTCAAAAAACACTTTAACAAATTAACTTGATTCAACTTAAGACTTATATTAGTTAACTTAATCAGATGTGTCACGCAAATAATCGAGTTACTATTATATCAAATCTATTTTGTTTATCAATTAACGTATGCGGATTTCTCCAACCAAACGATAAAGATTGTAGACAAATCTTTAGAATTATATAGTACACAACGGGTCTTTCGACCTATACCGTTATGCGCATACAATCAAAGTTGATGAACAAAGTTGATAAGATTAGACACGATAGGATTTCAATGTAAGCTTAAGATTATCAAGATCGTAGTAATACCAAATGCTTATTTATTATATTAACATCATCGAGTAGTCATAAGAGGTTTAGCCTCTCATGGCTACAGAGTTCATAATAATAAAGTTAATTAGGGAAATGAAATACATATGAGATTCAGATAGGTAAAGGATCACAAGGGAACCCGGTTACAAGTATCAAATCCTTATTTAAAAACCCGTAATATAATCATTCTTATTAAACCTGTCTTCTCGATGTTCTTCTCATCTTGGTCACGTGCTTAAAACACCAAGGAAGGATAGAGTAACGTTGGAGATCAGATTGAGAAGTGTGTGTTTTTGTAGTTGTAAGAGATATCTCCAAATGGCCAATTATCGTCTCTATTTATAGGCTGAGAAAGGGGTGAAGTACGGCGTACTTCATAATAAGTATGCCGTACTTTGCCTTATGTCGGTTTCAAATCATTAATGCTGGGATGAAGTGTGGCGTACTTATATAAAAGTGCAGCGTACTTCTAATATTTACTGCTTCATTTATTTTAGACTAAAGTGCGGCGTACTTGGTCATATTTTTGGTCTTTATTCTTTGTAATCTTCTAGCTAGTCTTCCGTAAAGTGTAAACACTTGTATCATGGATAATTTTGAGCTTAGACTATCTTCAAGTGAACCTGCTCACATTTCATGCTATTAAGTATCAAAAGTTTACAAGAAATGATAAAATATATATAAATAACGCCGCCTAGAACATGTATAATTAAGGCGTTATCAAATCCCTCTACACTTAGCTATTACTTGTCCTCAAGCAATCAAAGCGAGAAAAGAAGAATCATTTATCGTGGACGTGGATAAATTATTTAAGTGTTTACTGGTTTTATAAATTTTTAAGCATAGACACATAATGTCACACCCCGTCAGCGGCGGAAACACGGGAATGTAACATAATGATCAATCACAACACAAGATACAAAATAGAGAAAACTAAAATGCATTAATAAAAAGTGTCATGATGACCATCAACCTCAATACAACCTTGAGTGATGTCCCAAATCAAGAACACAACACATAGTTGCCAATTATTACATCCAAAAGCCCGTATAGGGGTTCATATAATCTCAACTCCAAGACCTCAAGAAATGAAATTCATAACATACATCAAAAGCAAGACTTCTCAAACAAGACTCCTACAGGATTCTCTAAAATTCTGCTACATGCATCACAACTTATCGATCATTAACTTCACCTGAAAATGATACTCGAAAACGTCAACAATAATGTTAGTGAGCTCATAGGTTTGACCTTAAACCCAGTTGTTGTGCCAATATCTCAAACAGTTGGACAATTGTGCTACATGACAGTGAATATATGCAATCAAACACAACCCATGACTTAGCATCCCCGCTAATCATGTATCAAGACCTAGCATCCCCGCTAGTCTTATCACCAGCGTGTACCACCGCTCTTAGGGTCGCAACCCCGAATGACATACCACACCTAAAGCCTACCAGGTTGAGCTATTTAGGGTGAAGAACCACACAAAAAGATCATACAGCATATCGTACCAACGTATATTATTCACTTAGCAGTCATAAGCACATTAATTGTCCCAAAAACACAACCGAGCCCATTTCCCTTTGTTAGACCGAGTGCAACCGAGCCCAAAACCACCAAAAATGGTTGGGTCAAGGCCAAACCATAACAACCCAAAACCAAATAAGCCTTTTGCTAGCTTATTTTCAAATAATCTTTTACAAATAAGCCCTAAATAAGCCCTTTACTCAAAATAAAATTACCACCATAACCAATATATAAAAATGACCATTCCTTGTTTCTTTCTTTTTGTACTCGACGCAAGCAAACACCCCCTTTAATCAATCGTTTTGTTTTCAAATTTTGATTTTCATGACGATCAACTTGTACAACTAGCATTAAGCCACTATAAGAACCATAAAAGTACAACTCAAAACAAAATTTAGAAAAACTTACAATCTTGATGTTCTTGGTTCGGTTTTGACGCAAATAAATAAACCCAAATTGTTGTTCTACAACCCGTAACTATATAACACCAACCCACTATTGATTATTAACCCGTGTTCTTGCTAAATCTTCAAAAAATTTGTGTTTCTTGGTCTTTGTGGTTGCTCGTCCGAAATAGAGAGAAAGAAAGAGAGATGATATTTTTTTTGATTTGGAAAACATGCATAAGTGTGTGTTTTAGGTTGAGACAAAACTTAAATGTACCATGAGTAAACCAACTAGCTAGAAAATAGCCACCTTGTTCCCTCCCTTGTCCCTTACTCGTCCAAGTATCCAAGGTGCTCGGGGCGTCTTGTTTTCGTGTCGGGTTCTCTAAAAACTCAAATATTGCTAAATTAAAATGTTACTCGAGGTTAGTTAGTATTTTTATTGCATTTAAAATCACTTTTCCATAAACCTAGGTTATTTACACGACACTCTTTCAATTTAAATCTCTCCAAAAATTCATTTATAACGTTACCGGTCGCGTCAGGACCAAAAACACAAATTTTTGTTTAAACTCAACCAAACCTTTCCCATAATTTTTAAAAGTGTTTCATCCTTCAAAATTACCACTTGACACTTTTGATTTGCCCAAAGTTTTCACTTTAACGACCGTTACAGTCTTTTACCGAATTTCACGAAAACTCCTGTTTTCTAACAACTTCCAAATCACACCTCAACGATTTACGTTTTATCCAACGTCTCACCAACTTATAAAATCTTTCATTAAATAAGTCTATTCAATCCACCCAAAACTTATAAAACACCTTTTCAAATTTACTGTCGTGTCGGTACGCGCTGCGTGACGATTTTTGCTAAACGCGGGATAACTTCCCGGGAAGCACTGAAAAACCACATAACCACTCCAAAACGGAAAGAAAAATCAAAAGTGATTCTCTTACGATACTTATGACTATCCCAAAACCTGGTTAAACCATAACCGTTTCACGCAAAATAAGTCAACCGGAGTCAACTTTTCAGCTTTCCTCCTAGAAAACTGACAAAATCGAAAGACTCCGATATAAAATCATAATATTTTATAATACTTAACCCGGGAAAATTTACCGGTTATCACAATCTAACCCCCTTAAAGGAATTTCGCCCTCTAAATTCAACTCAAATCCTTGAGCACGACAACAATCGTCTCGAATCAACTCACAGTTTTCTCATCACAACACACTTGGTTTTCTACCAACGCACTTGGTTCTCTACCAAAACAGTCTCTTCAAGTGGGGTTTCTCTCGATTCCCCTAAAGACCTAACTCTAAGGTTCAGTCCTTATGTTTTCCTTAGGATCCAACCAGATCTATCTCACACAACACGATAGTCTTTCCTACTATCTTACTAGTCTACTAGTCCTCTCTAGTCTTTTGGTTATTCACCTTGGTTGGGCCTCCGGATATGATCCAGACCGCGACATCTCAACAAACTCTTACCACGTTTAACATCGTTAAAATCTAATAGCGGTTCTAACTAGCATGATTGATACTACAAGGGTATGTGTCTCACACAACAAAACTTACATTTTACTCATTCGAAACAGTCCATGGCTCACTTACCAACATCTACTCAAACTCTCCCAAGCAAACCCTACTTGGTTAAGTGCTCTAGATTCCATTTTACTAGGAAGGCTGTGACATTATTCAAAATCTTATCATTCCTTAAAAAGGAAGGTAGTTGGAATTCAAACTTATTCACTATAACTTCATCAAGTCTCCCGTGACCTCACGGTGTTCTACTTAACTACTTAACCTTTTATCGTATCAGTAAAGTCGAGCAACTTGAATATGTTTCAAGCTCACGAATAACACATGGTAACCGTGCTCGCAAGCACTGGGCATATTTGTCTATCCAAGATAAAACAAGATTACTACCATTCATTACTCTTTTAAAATTTCCGTACAAATCATCCTTTTACCATAATAACTATGACTTTTACAAGAGTCAACTACCGACTGATACTAATCAGTTCATAACTATCACAAATCAACTACCTACTTAGATCCGACACTAACTGATGCTACTCAGTTTAGTGATATACCAAAAATCCAAACCAATATCATAGTATTTATGGCTCTCTACGGCCCCTTTCCTGCTTTAAAGCAGCAACACGACCTCTCATCTCTTGAAGCTCATGCTGCATAGCAGCCTACTGTAATAACATGTCATGAATCAATCTATGGTCATCATACCTATCCTGTGACATATCTGTCAACCGGGTATCAACATGCCCTGTCCATGCCTCTAATGCCAGCACGGGCCTCCACAAAGCTCCAAACATCACGGCAGTCCTCTCCTGCTCGCGCTCTAAACTCCTAAACCTGTACCTCTACGAGAAGATCTCGTCTCTAACCACTCGTGACCTAGTGTACAACTCTCTCACATCCTTATCATTATCTGCAACTAAAGTAGGTGGCAGCGCGTCTGAACGCTGAGTGTGATCATGGAGTATGCTCACATAAAGCTCTAACTGCGCCCCTACCGCTATAAATTGATCCTCATCTACTGATATGGTGTCTGTCAGAGTAGCTACTGGTGATACTATGGGTGATGGAACTACATGGAATGATAGAGAAACTGGTAAGGAACCAAGCGACCACTCAGGAGATGGCGGTGCCTGAACGGGTGCAGCTGGTGGTGCATAAGCTGGAACATTAGTGTAAACTCTGTTATCCTCGGGATCTACCCATGTAACAAGGGTGGGCTGTCTAAATGCAGATATCCTCTCTACTCCCTCCAGCTCTGGCACAGACCTAGAGCTCTGCCCTACCTCATACGTGCTAGGTGCTATCTCCTCAATCGACTCAAGGGCACGACGTCTAGCTGCTCCGTATCCAAGACCTAAAGGCTCGCTCGCGGCTGTATCCACAACAGGAACTGCCTACTGCTGACCCTCAAGTGCAGCCTCCTCTTCCTCCTCTAAACCAAGTCCCTCGCCCTCTAAACCCTGACTTTCGTCACCTAAACCATGATCGTCATCACCTAAACCATGATCCTCATCACCTAAACCCTGACTCTCTCTCTCTCTCGTCATCTGCATTCAAACTCTCATCCTCCTTAGTATCCTCCTCCGCTAACTCGTCCCTCTCACTATCAGTATCTAATATGAGCTCAGATGTACCTCTATATCTCTTTAGCCCTGGAAGGGTCAGAGATGATGATGATGTCTCGTAAGAGGATCTATACCTCTTACGGAAAGAAGATGGGGACAAAGCAGCTGCCTCTGCTATGCGGACTGACATGCCCGGGGATAGGGTCGGCTGAGTATGCACGGTCATACGTGCGGTCTTACAGTGGAATGAAACTTGGGTAGGTGTAGGGGTAGGTGAAACATGAGTAAGTGGATGATCTGGTGACAGTGGTGTGGTAGAATCCGATGAAGTTGATGAATTAGATGAATCAGTCCTAGTACCTATCGGCTCAAAAGCCTCAAACACCTCACCCATAAGGGGTACTCTAGAACCTACTGACTGCAACTCCTCTACCTCTGAGGGATCCTCCTCTAGGTCTGACTCAATATCTGTATCAACTAGATGTGTCTGCTTAACCGCTACATAGGGGTTATTAGGTAAAGGGACGGGCACTCGGGAGCTTTGAGCTCCGTCAGCCTAGGTGATAGTCTCTGAATTAACATAAGCTGGGGTAGACATGACCTATGATAACACGGTAAAAGGTATAAGTATCTTATAAAATATCATTACTCAAATTACCATCATCACAATGCCTTACATATATATAATTAACATAACATTTAAAATTAGGTGTTCGTAACCGTATATACGTATATATATTACCTTATATGTAATTATAACAAATATACCAAGAGGTACGAACGGCAAACAAGTACCATCATGGTTCTACATAGAATAAACTCTTTAGGGCATCATACCATACCCTAACATATCCACTAAGGGCGCATCGCTACCAATCAACATACCTACCAAGGCTCTCAGGGCATTATGTACTACATATCATAACTACGCAATACTTATCCTCAACTAACGTCGCTACCCGTGACATATCTACCTAGGCTTTCAGGGCATCATGCAATATAATCAAGGCATCATGGCAAGCACTAGGCAATCAACAATACTCCAAATTCCAACACTCGCAAGTGTTCTCATATCACATCACTACACGAAAGTACGTATCACCCAATACGTGCACTCGAGGTCAGCTCATTTTCAGGTGGTCTTACCATTCACACATCCCCCCTTCCTCTAACATAGCTTAAGAAAACTACCCCCGTCATTTCATGGCCCTTTGTAAATTAATCATAGTTGATCAGGCTATGCGTAATTTAGGAGGTATCATGAATTGCTCGGGCTACTTAACTTTTATCATGTTTGAGGTTTTATGAAAAATCTAGTTTGGTTATAGTTGCGTTTTTACAAAATTTCCTTTTTTTATAAAAACCAACATTCTCTATAACCTTGGCTGTGATTACCAATCTGTTACACCCTGTCAGTGGCGGAAACACAGGAATGCGACTCAATGATTCACATTGCACAAGATACAAGATCATACCGTACATTTTTACAAAAGTTTATTTACAAAAGTTTACAATTTCGCAACCTTGGAAAAGTCAAACAGTTGTCCTTCAATAAACTCCCAAATGTATTCATCTTTGGTCCAAATTACTCCACATTTACCTTTGCTAACAACACACCTGAAAATGATACTCGAAAACGTCAACAATAATGTTGGTGAGCTCATAGGTTTGACCTTAAAGCTAGTTGTTGTGCCAATCATTTAAACAGTGGACAATAGTACTATATGACAGTAAATATATGCAACAAACCCATGACTTAGCATCCCCGCTAATCATGTGCGATGATCTAGCATCCCCGCTAGTCACCAAAACCAGCATATACTAATGCTCTTGGAGCCGCAACTCTGATATGTCACTTACGCACCTAAAGGGCCTACCAACTGGAGTACTATATTAGGGCAGGACCACAACCCTTGCATGCCAAACACAGTACATGCAAGCAAAACCACAACCCTTGCCATGCCAAACACAATACATGCAAGTAAAATCACAACCCTTTCCATGCCAAACACAGTACATGCAAGTAAAATCACATCACATATATTCACATAACAGTCATAAGCATATAAATTGTCTCAAAAACAAAAACACGTTTCGCACAGTTCAGAAAACAATTCAAAACACATTTGAGTATCATTTTCCCCCAATGGAAAAACAGTAAAAAGATGAGGCTACGAGAGCTCACCTCAACAGATGAATATAACCGCACATATAACTTCTACTCAACGAACCAAACAATCTCTACAACGCACCAACTAGCCTCTACAACGCACCAACTAGCCTCTATAACGCACAACAGTACCCGACCACGACCTAACATTAATTTTACCTCATAAATATTTGTACAAAGTTATCTTATTGTACAAGCGTTCGTCCTTTACTCACACAAAATCCTCATTCTCTTTACAAAACCCTTAACCTTATTTCTAAACTCTTAATCTTATTACAAAACCTTTATCCTTATTTCAAAACCTTTATCCTCATTTCAAAACATTTATCTTCATTTCAAAACCTTTATCCTCATTTTAAAACATTTATCTAAAAACATGGTTGTGGTAATTACGCAAAACGAGTCAATGCACTTGGGCTAGTGCAACATCGACACGGAATACTCAAAACATAGCCAATAACGAAAACGAAACAACTGAATAAACGGTCCAAGAGAATCTGACGAGAAATAAGTGGGAGTTCAAAGATAGAAAATAAACGAATAGATATTTCCGCAACATTAAAGTATATATATTTAAACATACATATATATATACTAATAAAATAATAATATTTTATTATTTTCGTCTCTTTATCGGGCTTAATAGGGTAAGTATAAAATCTTTATCATCTTTGTATATCCATATTCAATCGTTTACCCTTAATATTTAATATTTACTAAAGTTACCTTTTTTTGTCCCTTAGTTGAACCGACACAAAATAATTATTCCGTATTATTTCTAAGTGTGACATTTTCTGACAAAATACCAAGAGTCCATATTTTCAAAGCATTTATCCATTTATTACTAAAATTGACAGTATTAACCATTTTCCTACCATCGTAAATTCATGTATCCGCCTTGGTATTTCAAATTACCGGCTTTCCCTTTATTGGTCCCGAAAGCCCAATGTTAGTCCACTAACACTTGTTAAGTCCAACAAAGTCATTTCAAATTTTATTCGAGTCCATTAGTCCTTTTATTAGTCATTGGGCCTCATAGCCCATCAACGAATTACTTTTAGCCCGATAGTTTTCAAATTAATACATGTATACACAAATGGGCCAAAGCTCAATAAACCATAAGCCCAATATATAAGTCGGAACCAAATTAAGCCATAAGCCCATTATATAAGCCGAAACAAATTAAACCATAAGCCCAATATATAAGCCGAAACAATAAGCCATAAGTCAAGATAAGCTCGAACCAAATATAAGCCAAAAATCAGTATAAGCTATACCCAAATAAGCCGAAGCTAAATAAGCTCAAAATTAAATAAGCTATAAGCTCAAAATATAAGCCGAACCAAAGAAGCCATAAGCTCGAACCAATAAGCAACAAATCGAATAAGCCAAAACAAATGGGTCGGTTGGGACGAGCCCAAACCATAACAACCCAAAACCAAATAAGCATTTTGCTTGCTTATTTTCAAAGAATCTTTTACAAATAAGCCCCAAATAAGCCTTTGACTCAAAATAAAAATACCACCATAACCAAAATATAAAAATGATCATTCCTTGTTTCTTTCTTTTTGTAAATGATGCAAGTAAACACCCCCTTTAATTATTCATTTTGTTTTCAAATTTCGATTTTCACTACGATCAACTTGCACAGCTAGCATTAAGATACTATAAGAACCATAAAAGTACAACTTAAAACTAAATTTAGAAAAACTTACAATCTTGATGTTCTTGGTTCGGTTTTGACGCAAATAAATAAACCTAAATCGTTGTTCTACAACCCGTAACTATCTAACACCAACCCACTATTGATTATTAACCCGTGTTCTTACTAAATCTTCAAAAAATTTATGTTTCTTGTTCTTTGTGTGCTCGTCCGAAATAGAGAGAAAGAAAGAGAGATGATATTTTTTTGGATTTGGAAAACATGCATAAGTGTGTGTTATAGGTTGAGACAAAACTTAAATATACCATGAGTAAACCAGCTAGCTAGAAAATATTCACCTTGTTCCCTCCCTTGTCCCTTACTCGTCCAAGTATCCAAGGTGCTCGGGGCGTCTTGTTTTCGTGTCGGGTTCTCTAAAAACTCAAATCTTGCTAAATTAAAATGTTACTCGAGGTTAGTTAGTATTTTTATTGCGTTTCAAATCACATTTTCATAAACCTAGGTTATTTACACGACACTCTTTCAATTTAAATCTCTCCAAAAATTCATTTATAACGTTACCGGTCGCGTCAAGACCAAAAACACAAATTTTTGTTTAAACTCAACCGAACCTTTCCCATCATTTTTAAAAGTGTTTCATCCTTCAAAAATACCACTTGACACTTTTGACTTGCCCAAAGTTTTCACTTTTACGACCGTTACAGTCTTTTACGGAATTTCACAAAAACGCCTATTTTCTTTCAACTTCCAAATCACACCTCAACGATTTACGTTTTATCTAACGTTTCACCAACTTATAAAATCTTTCATTAAATAATTCTATTCAATCCACCCAAAACTTATAAAATACCTTTTCAAATTTATCGTCGTGCCGGTACGCGCCGTGTGACGATTTTTGCTAAACGCGGGATAACTTCCTGGAAAGCACTGAAAAACCACATAACCACTCCAAAATGGAAAAAACGAATCAAAATTGATTCTCTTACGTTACTTATGACTCTCCCAAAACCCGGTTAAACCGTAACCATTTCACGCAAAATAAGTCGACCGAAGTCAACTTTTCAGCTTTCCTTCGAGAAAACTAACAAAATCGAAAGACTCTGATATAAAATCATAATATTTTATAATACTTAACCCATAAAAAGTTACCGGTTATCACAACTATGCAAGATGTTATATTTAATTTATCGTGTTTGTTTAATGTATTATGTCTTAGGGAAATGGAAGGATTAGGACTTGTGTGGTTTGGGTTAGGAAGATGAACTAGTTGAGCTTGGCATAGTTAAGATGTCATTGATGATACTTGGAGCTTAAGAATGGATGTGTATCTTGATGGTAAGTGTTTATCAAAAGATGTGAATAGCTAATTTCTAATTTTAGCAAGGTATGTAAGCCTATGTGTGAATGTATGAATGATGGATTAAATGTTATGATACGAATGTGTTAAATGAAATATAATAACTTGTATGTCGTTTACTTACTAAGCGAAAGCTTACATGTTTAAGTTGCAATGTTTTGTAGGTCCAATGTGAAGAAGGTAAGACCTTGGAATAAGGCACATGGATTGAAAGATTAGTATGTTGGATTATGCGTATGAAGTAAATGTTAGATACCGAGCTCGATCAATGTTGAACCCCCAAAGTGTCCTGATAATTTGTAAGTGTTAAGTGTCAAGTGTCAATGTCTTGGTATTGGTCTTGTATATGAAAAAATGTTACTGGGTCAATAATGCATGCAAACGGGTCAAACAGGGTGTTTGGTAAACCTATAAGTTTATATGTTTTGGGTCATTTCGACCACAAATATTTATGATAATGTTGTATTATGTAGTTTTAATGAATTCTAGAGATTTTTATGGAATGTCAAGTTTGGGAAGCTAGTTTTTCATAACAAAGTGTCAAAAATAAGTTTAAGTGTATGTCCAGGTATAGGGGGCCGCCCTGCTGGGCTTCTCAGCCGCCCGGCTGGCTGGGTATGCAACTTTTTGGATTTTGGTTTCGTCGTAAAATTCAAACCGTAAGGAGTTAGAACGAGTTCCTTATATTGTTTGAAAGCTAGTAAAGTCTACTTTATGATAATGGAACTTTCAAGAGTCTAATTGTAATGTATTTTAAAAATTATATTAAGGTAATGACACAAGGTCATTCCCGGTCTTGCGTTTAAGTAAAGTTATCAAATTTTTAGTCAAATTTTAAGTCTGAAAAGGGGGGTTTCAACTTGGTATCTGAGCTTTGGTCTAAGTGAAGTAGGTTTCCACTTTAGGTTGCCTAAACTTAGGCCACTCATAGATGCGTATGCCATAAGATTAAGTAATGAAGAATGAAAATGCCTTAGTTATAAGGTAGTTAAGTGCTTGCGACAAATAGAATGATGATGCTTAGGCATATTAATGAGTATGCAATGTGTTATGGTCATTGATTATATGACTTTGATGTTGATTATAATGTTAAATGCTTCTTAGAAAGTTATAATTGAAAATGTAGATGTATTTATGTGATGTAAGTATATGAAAGTTACTTATATGTCTAAGTGTTATATAAATATGGAATGGCATGATATTACAAGAAGTAGAGTTAAATAAAGGTATAAATGTTTGAGTTATGGAAAGGTTTCTTATGTGAAAACTATTATGTATTGAAAGAAAGGGTTAAATATGGGAATGTGTGCTTATGTAATGTAAGGTCTATGCTATGTCAATTATATGTTTAAGCAATGTATGATAAGTATGATGGTATAAGTTTATGAAGTATTTAGCTAAGTAAAATGCATAAGGTTGCATTTTAAATAAATCATGATGAAAGTATGGGAATAAGGGCAAGCAAATGAGAATAGATGCTAGTAAGCATGATATGTAAAGGTATGCTTAAAACGTGATGAGAAATGTCACATAGAAAACATGATAACTTAATCGAAATGTTAAATACGGATAAATGTGGTGAATGAATGATGTTGAAGAAGAATTGCACTAGAAATCTTAAATGATGCTAAGTACTCTAAATGAATGATAAAGAATGAAAGAATCGTGTTGATATATGAAAGGGATGCATTGATGAATAAAGTGAAGTAAACGAACATGTTATAAGAATGACATATGTAAGGTTTATGCGCGAGAAGTTAAGCAAACTAAGATGATGCTTAGAAAATTGAATAAGTTGCCCACTTGAGGTTGATAAGAGAATGGTAAATGAAATGTGAAAATGTACATGTATATATAATACATGATTTGGATCTAGTAGAATATAAAGTAAGATGCTAAAGTGTGAAGTAGAATTGCTTAAGGCAATAAAAGTATAAATGAACAGTATATGACTAGAAAGGTATATAGATGACGAAAAGAGTAAAGAAAGATAAATTAAGCATAGCTTGGGTCCAATGCTTGGAAAAGGTTGATGATACCACAAGGGTATCGATAACGGGTAAATCCCTACAAGGAGGAAGCCAAATGATGAAATGTAAAGACCAACGCAAGGTTGGTGATACCACAAGGGTATCAATAATGGGCGAATCCCTACGGGGAGAAAGCTAGGTTTCCTTTGGGAAAAGTTAAGAATATTGGATCCAAGACTATAAAAGATAATATTGAAAGTAAATGAGATATTAATATGAGATTAATTGAAAGTAATGAAGACTTAAGTATGTTGGATTGTTATGTCAAAAGTGTATAAGTAGGATGGTTTATAATGTCATTATTTAAATGGATTGGGACTCTTTTTCATTTAAATAAAGAAATTATGAATCACCAAACCATAAGTTTAGACTTTCTTATTTGCATTGATTGGGACGCTTCTCAATGTAAATAAAGAAGTATGGACAAGAGGGCTTATGTGTTCTCGGCATAGCATTAGAGGTAATCAAGAAGTAGAAGATGAAGTTTAAGATTAGTTAGAAGTTGTTAGGTATATTTGTATTTATTAGTTCCTACTGGTAGGTATGTAGTTCCTACTGGTAGAGTAATTGCTATTGTTAGT